>OY755243.1:97212715-97483291 GCA_963576725.1 Azorinus chamasolen
TCACGCGTTTGCTAACAGAGATCAGACGACTCCTCTATAGGAGCCATCTGATCCGGATCTGCTCTGTTTGCGAATGGAATTTGAAAGATCTTCTTATACTTTCTAAAATAGCTACAATATTCCACCTTCCCCATTTCATTATAAACTATTGAGTCCATTAATATTCAATAGGTATTGACATTTGAATAAACATAGAACAGGAAAGGGTTTAAACGGGTAACGTAATCCTGAAGAGACGCCTGAGTTACCAAGCGTCCCACAAGGATTAAAAACGTTTTCACTCTTTCGCCGCCATAGGTAAATCCGTAATAATGTTTTCAAACAGTTTAGATGATACGCCTAGTAACTCGATATCTCATCAGGATCTAAACTGTTCGACATTTTGATTGTATTTTGTAATATATTGAAGAAAAACTACACATTGAAACCTGAAGAAAAACATTATCTGATCTGACCAAATTTATTCGGTGGCGGAAGGGTATGAAAAAGATAAATATTCTTTCAGACATTTGTTTTTGCAGAAGAAATTTATTCAGTACCCCTAAGACACTTCGAATGTCGATCAGCTCAATAAAGTCGTCTGCATTTGCAAGTTCAGTAGACAGTATTTTCAAAATAGGAAACCAGGTCAATGGTTAATTTTCTGCCGGAGTAATGTCGAATTTGTACTCCCCGGTCCATATTCTACGTAGAATATGCCCCCCCCCCCCCGCCGTAAAATATGTACCACTGTCATAGAATATGCATTCCCCTGGGGAGTACTTATTTTACACGGCAATTCTTTTCTTTATAATGAAAATAAGCACACTCTATTAATAATCGACAGTTTGTAACACAGTTGCTAATTAATCACATTGTTGTTTTGACCAACAATAACATTTGTCACTGATCGTTCCAATGCGGTACTCTCATATTTCTCCTTGCAAACTTTTTTGTTTCCTTTTTGTGAAATACATCGGTGTTATAGCTCGCTCATTTTCTAATAGAAGTTGAGGTAAGGTACTGTTACTTCTGTATCGTCGACGACGTCGGCGCCTGATGTCGTCGTGAAAACAATAATTTAACCTTGGCGATAACTTCGTAAATATTCAATCTAATCTAATGAAACTTTACACAATTATACGCCATCACAAGGGCTACAATATGATAAAGGGTCATTACTCTGTAAAGGTTGTTTGACAAAATTATCCCCCCTTTACGGCCATAGAAATAACAGAAAAACCTGACTGTCACGTCTATACATTTCGCGATATCTTGAAACTGCAAATACCCGTTATCCATTGTAAGGGATACAATATTCAATTGACGGCTAGGAAATAACTGGCGAGGGATGGATTTCGCACACGGGTATCTTGTTTATATATTCAATGTGTTTGTATGTTCTTTTCTTCTCTTTTAGTGTGTGCTGTTAGAGTGTTGTCTAATGTGTGTGTTGTCTCTCCTGTGTTATCTATATCGTTACTCTTAGATACATCTCTTATGTATTTGTATATTAATGCTAAAAAATATGTTTTTATAATTTCGATCAAATCGCCGTTTTCAAAAACGTTAATGGCCATGTTTGATTCGGGTTTCCTTAAATGTTTTATCATTTTAATGAAACTTAAATAAAGAACTGTCTGATTCTATGATACAGTAGAAAAACTGAATTTCTTACCACTAAAGCGAAATAGAATTTAGAGTAGTGATGTTTGCAATCAGTTTGGATTAGATGAGACGCCGAGTAATCCAACTTGTCTGACACTCTGATAATGGCTATGGATAGAACACTCTGATAATGGCTATGGATAGAAATTCCAGAAATGCGCACTCTGAAATGTACAGCAGACCAGAATGTTAGTTAACAAAAGAGACTTTGGTATTAAAAATATGGAGCGGTCCCATGGTCTAGTGGTAACGCGCTAGACTATTAACCTTATTATACTGCAAAGTAAAATCCTCACTTCTGATTGGTTAACTAGCCGTGTACATGAGTCCATGTACCCTGTGAGCTGACAGGGTACATGGAAATTCCCCATGGCAGGCCCCACATATTATGGTCAGAAACCAAAAGACCGACTTCTCGACTCGGCTAAACAATGGCAAAATTCATAATAGACAACTATTGATACGTAAAGAAAACAATGCAGGAATGAATTAAAAAACATCATTGTTTGAAATGACCAATAAAACAGTTTTAAGAGGAGTTATTATATCGTCAAGCCATCTATACTAACACGAACGCCGATAAAATACAATACAAACCACTTCGGATACCTTCGGGCAAAATTAATGTATTGGGGCGCTTATAGGGGAATAAGCATGTTTAGTTATTCAACATGCCAAAATGGATTTATATAAATTATCCGAACCGTAAAACTTTGCAGTATAATAAATTCGTTATACAGTTCTTTCCCAGGGTACATTACGATTTATTCCCGGCTGGTAAAATCATGTAACCCTCGCCTAACGGCTCGGGCAACATGATTTTCCTCAGCCGGGAATAAATCGTCATGTACCCTGGGAAAGAACTGTATAACTAATATGATGTCCACTATGGCGTATAACCATTCTGTGTTGATGGGACGTTTGCCCCAACTCAAACGAACGAGGCATCGAAATTATTAAATGATAACGACCCCTTCACTAAATAACATGGCTCTGACTCTCTTCACCATGTTGTCTAACCTATACTTGGTTGCTATTAAAATCAAAGCGAGTCAGCTTGTCAGTTTTTTTTATATTTGTCACAACTCTTTCACCGATTTGGCAGGTACATTGCAGACCAAATGTCAACGATTGATTCTGTTACTTCAGTTACCCGTCAATGGACATACGCTTGACTTTGCAGCTCAAAAAATCAGTCCATATAAATAGTGTGATTTTCCCGCCACAGTTTCATTTGTAGGGAATGGAGCCCGTCCCATTCCATGAGATTAAGCAGTTATTCAGCGCGGTTGAACAATGCTTAGGAAAACAAGAGAAATTTTAGAAAATTGTACAAACACTTCTTAGTCGAGGACAATGTATTATATTATCCGAAATCTGGAAAACTCCTACGGGTTGTGAAACCAGACAATGTAAAAAAAATCAAACCAATTTGTAAAGCTTTAATCATGAAGCAGACAAGAGTCTGCGCATTCGCATATTTTTTATGGATTGCTAAGTGTTGCCTATAGAGCAGTCACTGATGAGACAAAAACATTTCCCCGAACCTACATTGATATAAAATAAAGCCTTTCCACATTAAGAACATATTTGCATATCAGCAAAAATGCATATTAGATCAAAGGGCCATAACTCTGCAATTACAATTCTGATCCATTCAAAACATCCAAGTACACTCGATAAAGACTACGTATATGAAGTTCATATCACCTCTTTAAAACTGCATAAAAAGCGCGCTGCACAAACCATTTTTCATTTTTTGCACGTCTTTAAGAGCTATAACTCTACAATGACGAATCTGACAGAGGCAAAAAGTATGTCTCGCACAAGAACATTTCAAGATTATAATGTGAATAAAGTTTCGTTGAAATACATTAAAAATACATTAAAACAGTAAATGTAGTTCACGCAACAATATTATGCGGACCGACCATCCAGCCGACCAACCGACCGATCAATCGATCGACCGACCAATTGATCGATTAGTTAAATTCAATGTACCCGCGAAGCAAAGTTTTTTGGTATACTTTTAAAGCGGTGTAATTTTTCTACGGGAGTACGTATTCTACATGAGGGGAGTCAATATCATGGGTCTTTTGCCAGGGGAGTACTTATTCGTTAACCCCTTAGGCTGTTGAAAATGAACTGGGGAGTACCAATTCTACGGGAGTACAAATTCGTCATTACACCGGCAATCGCGAGTCTGTAAGCCGGCGTCTCAGTAGAATCAAATCTATTTGTTACTATCATAATATGTTTGAACAAAAAGATGAGAAAAATAATGAAAATAGAAGCAGACGACAAAGTTTGCATACGACAATGCGTAGCAGTGAAATGTTTCAGAAGATGGAATAAAAAATGAGATATTTCAGTCACGATTATTGACATGATTGAGACACATACTGTGTTAAAGTATCCGTAACCATGGTAATATTCTGTATGTAATAAATTATTTCACCAATAATACTGTGAATCTTGTTACTGCAAACAACACCAAAACGTGTACAATGGTAATTTAAAACTTTAATGAAACAACAGCAAAGGTTAAGTTTGAAAGTCGGTGAAGCTAAAGATATTTTCTTTGACAACTCAAAGGGATGTTTAACCCTTTACTTCATGGATATTCATGCGAGACAGGTGGGGCCAATATTGACATAAGGGACAATATTTGAACAATGTGGATAGTGGATCATGAGCAGGGGTTCTGGAGAACAAGATTTTCAAAAATTCAGAATACTTATTTGATCAAGACAACCATTCTGACCAATGGAGATTAGGCTAAAATTGTCACATCTAGAGTGATTTTTCTAAAATTTGACCTAGTGACTTACTTTTTGATCCCACTCCACCCATGATCAAACTCAACCTTGATATCAACAAGACTGGGCAAGTATGAGGAAGATTGGGCTAACAATTTGGCCACTGGAGTGTAAGCAAGATTTTCTAAGGTATGACCTAGTGACCTACTTTTTGGCCCCACTTAACCAACTTTCAAACTCTCCATGATCTTATCAGGACAATCATTCTGACCGAGTTTCATGAACAGTCGTCTAAAATGTGACCTCTAAAGTGTTCACAAGGTTTGCATACCATTTGACCTAGTGCTCTAGTTCATAACCCCGCGTGAACAATAATCAAACTTTTTCGAGATTTTATCAAGACAACCATTCCGACCAATGAAGACTGGACTAAAATGTGACATCTAACGTGTTCCTACAATATGACCTAGTGGCCTAGTTTTTTACCCCTATTGACCAATTTTCGATATTGTCCGAGATTTTATCCAGACAATTATTCTGACCAAGATTCATGAAGAATGGGTAAAACATGTGACCACTAGAGTGTTCACAAGGTTTTTCTACGGTTTAATCCAGTGACGTATTTCGACCCGAAGTGACTCACTTTCAAACTCGTCCGAGATTTTATCAAAACAATCATTCTGATAAAGTTAAATGAGTTTTCGGCTATAGAGTACATGTATTCACAATGTTTTTCTTTTATTTGACCTAGTGCCCTAGTATTTGATCCCACGCGAACAATTTTCAAACTCGCCCGAGATTTTATCAAGTTTATCATTCTGACTAAGTTTCATGAAGTATTCACAATGTTTTTCTACTTTTTGACCTAGTGACCTAGTTTTTGACCACCGTGAAACACTTTCAAACTCATCCGAGATTCTATCAAACACATATTTATAATGAAATTCCATGAAGACTGCTAAAAAGGTGACCTAAAGAGTGTTCACAAGGTCGTTCTACTATTATGCTCGTTGACCTAGTTTTTGAGCCCATATAACCTACTTTCGAACTCGTCCGATATTTTATTAAGACAATCGTTCTAACCAAGATTCACGGAGATTAGGCTGAAAATGTGACCTCTAGTGTGTTCACAAGGTTTTCTTACGATTTGACCTAGTGACCTAGTGTTGACCCAGATGACCCACTTTGGAACTCTTCCGAGATTTTATCAAGACAATCATGCTGACCAAGTTTCATGAAGATTGGACTAAAATTGTAACCACTAGAGTGTCCACAATCAAATTGTTGACGACGGACTACCTGTAATGACGAATTTGTACTCCCGTAGAATTTGTACTCCCCAGTCCATTTTCTACAGCTAAAGGGATACTCATTCGTTCGTACTCCCCTGGCAGAGGACCCATACTATTATGACTCCCCTCACGTAGAATATGTACTCCCGTAGAAAAATTACTCGCCTTTAAAATTATACCCAAAACACTTTATTTCGTGGGTACACTAGGTTCAATTTATCGGTCGATTGGTTGGTCGGTAGGTCAGTCGGTTGGTCGGTAGGTTGGTCGATTAGTTGGTCGGTCCACATAATGTTGTTGCATGAACTACTTATACAGTTTTGATGTATTTTTAATGTATTTCAATGAACCTTTAACACATTATAATCTTTAAATGTTCTCGTGCAAGACATATTTTTGCCTCTGTCAGATTCGTCATTGCAGAGTTATAGCCCTTGGAGAAGTGCAAAAATTGAGAAAAAAGTTTGTGCAGCTAGCTTTTTATACAGATTTGAAGATATTTGAATGAAACATCATACACGTAGTCACTGTCGAGTGTATTTGTGCATGATGTACTTGTTTGAATGGATAGGAATTGTAATTGCAGAGTTATGGTCCTTTGATCCAGTATGCATTGTTGCTGACATGTAAATCTGTTCTTAATGTGAAAAGGCTTTATTTTATATCGATGTTGGTTCGTGGCATTTTTGTCTAATTAGTAACTGCTCTAAGTAACACTTAGCACTCCGTAAAAATCTACGCATGCCCAGACTCGTCTGCTTCGTCTTTTAAAGCTTTACAAACTGGTTTGAATTCTCATAGAAATGCTGATTGAGTGTCAGGCAGCTTTTATCCGGATGAGTTACTAGGCGTCTTATCCCGATACAGGCTGTTTGAACTTGTAAACCACCAGTATCAGACTGAAGTGAACGTCGAATATGGACTGGGGAGTACAAATTCTAAGGGAGTGCACACTTGTCATTACACCGGATATTCAAGTCTCCCAAAAGCTCACAAGAAAAGATAATTAATTCTGTTTGTTACATAAGCAAACAGACTCTTGCAAGAGTCGACTGGTCTTGGTGTACTCTGTTTGTAAAGGTGTTAAAAGGAGGGAGTATGGAGTAAGCGGATAACATAATTACATGTAGTAGACTAGTAGACGGATACCACAAGTACATGCACTAGACTAGTAGACGGATAACACAAGTACATGTAGTAGACTAGTAGACGGATACCACAAGTACATGCAGTAGACTAGTAAACGGATAACACAAGTACATGTAGCAGACTAGTAAACGGATAACACAAGTACATGTAGTAGACTAGTAGACGGATACCACAAGTACATGCAGTAGACTAGTAAACGGATAACACAAGTACATGTAGTAGACTAGTAAACGGATAACACAAGTACATGTAGTAGACTATTAACGGATAACACAAGTACATGTAGTAGGCTAGTAAACGGATAACACAAGTACACGCAGTAGACTAGTAGACGGATAACACAAGTACACGCAGTAGACTAGTAAACGGATAACACAAGTAATGCAGTAGACTAGTAAACGGATAACATAAGTACATGTAGTAGACTAGTAAACGGATAACACAAGTACATGCAGTAGACTATTAAACGGATAACATAAGTACATGTAGTAGACTAGTAAACGGATAACACAAGTACATGCAGTAGACTAGTAAACGGATAACACAAGTACATGTAGTAGACTAGTAAACGGATAACTTAAGTACATGTAGTAGACTAGTAAACGGATAACACAAGTACATGTAGTAGACTAGTAAACGGATAACACAGGTACATGCAGTAGACTAGTAAACGGATAACACAAGTACATGTAGTAGACTAGTAAACGGATAACACAAGTACATGCAGTAGACTATTAAACAGATAACATAAGTACATGTAGTAGACTAGTAAACGGATAACACAAGTACATGCAGTAGACTAGTAAACGGATAACACAAGTACATGTAGTAGACTAGTAAACGGATAACTTAAGTACATGTAGTAGACTAGTAAACGTATAACACAAGTACATGTAGTAGACTAGTAAACGGATAACACAAGTACATGCAGTAGACTAGTAAACGGATAACACAAGTACATATAGTAGACTAGTAGTAGACTAGTAAACGGATAACACAAGTACATGCAGTAGACTAGTAAACGGATAACACAAGTACATGCAGTAGACTAGTAAACGGATAACACAAGTACATATAGTAGACTAGTAGTAGACTAGTAGTATTTCACACACGACGAAAGTTCTGCACACAGTTCCATATGAACATTAAGAACTCAACCATACGATAATATTGCTGACGACATTTGCTTAAAGTGCAGGAGGTTAAAGATAATGGCCATTTGAAACAGAATCTATTGTAAATCTATAAACTTACCTAGAAGGATAAGGACATTTTTCTTTGCAGTTGCTATAGCAACCATCGACAGTAAAATAATCCACTTTAAACACATATTCCAACTGGCATTTAAATGTTTAATCAGCGAACCTTGCAAGTCTGATATCGTCTAAAACTGAAATAAAGAAACTACACTTTGCATACATACTAAACTGTTCTGGCTTGGTAAATAAATCATTAAGTTCCAGAGCAACAGATCCATACTATACTCGTCATTTCCCCCACCAAACAGATACATACTCAGACACTATACTCGTCATTTCCCCCACCAAACAGATCCATACTCAGACACTATACTCGCCATTTCCCCCACCAAACAGATACATACTCAGACACTATACTCGCCATTTCCCCCACCAAACAGATACATACTCAGACACTATACTCGCCATTTCCCCCACCAAACAGATACATACTCAGACACTATACTCGCCATCCCCCCCACCAAACAGATACATACTCAGACACTATACTCGCCATTTCCCCCACCAAACAGATACATACTCAGACACTATACTCGCCATTTCCCCCACCAAACAGATACATACTCAGACACTATACTCGCCATTTCCCCCACCAAACAGATACATACTCAGACACTATACTCGCCATTTCCCCCACCAAACAGATACATACTCAGACACTATACTCGCCATTTCCCCCACCAAACAGATACATACTCAGACACTATACTCGCCATCCCCCCCACCAAACAGATACATACTCATACACTATACTCGCCTTTTCCCCCACCAAACAGATACATACTCAGACACTATACTCGCCATTTCCCCCACCAAACAGATACATACTCAGACACTATACTCGTCATTTCCCCCACCAAACAGATACATACTCAGACACTATACTCGCCATTTCCCCCACCAAACAGATACATACTCAGACACTATACTCGCCATTTCCCCCACCAAACAGATACATACTCAGACACTATACTCGCCATTTCCCCCACCAAACAGATACATACTCAGACACTATACTCGCCATTTCCCCCACCAAACAGATACATACTCAGACACTATACTCGCCATTTCCCCCACCAAACAGATACATACTCAGACACTATACTCGCCATTTCCCCCACCAAACAGATACATACTCAGACACTATACTCGCCATTTCCCCCACCAAACAGATACATACTCAGACACTATACTCGCCATTTCCCCCACCAAACAGATACATACTCAGACACTATACTCGCCATTTCCCCCACCAAACAGATACATACTCAGACACTGTAACCGCCATTTCCCCCACCAAATCCTGTGGTGTGACCACTCTTTAAAATCGCCATTTCCCCCACCAAACCCTGTGGTGTGACCACTCATTAGAATCGCCATTTCCCCCACCAAACCCTGTGGTGTGACCACTCTTTAGAATCTCTATTGACAGAATGTCAAACAGTTTGGATCCTGATGAGACACAGATATGTTCGGCGTCTCATATGGATCAAACGGTTTGCCAATGCGAGTCAGATCGCGGTTAGTGGAAGAAAGATTGACCTATGTTTAATTCAAATGTCCAGATAAGATTCGTAAATTCAAACAATTTCAAGAATAACTCCTTTATTTCTCCACCAAACTCTTATGTTGTATCCACTCTTTAGAGTCGTCTCGGAGAGTGGTCACAAAATAGGGTTTCCTGGAGAAATTACAATTTACGTACTTGAGTACCCATCTTTATCTGTTGCTCTGTGACACACGTTACTCTGTTTTACACAGAATGTTTTGTCTGGTGAATATCCACTTACACAAAAAAAATAACGCTGTTTTTCAGTTTTGCGTCAAATCGCAAGGTGACGGTTACTGTCAATAGAAAATATATTTTCATTAAGTTATGATGAGTTAATTCCTATGATCTCGTGCATTAAATCACTTTTTGGAGCTGATATGTCGAGTTATTAAATCCCGACGCCTTTAGACCGTGTGATCTGCTTTCTAAAATCCAAACGGCGAAATTAGATAATAATAAATCACCGGAAGTAAGTAGTTATATGCATTAATAAGTTATTTATTATCTGCTGACGGTACGCATACTACATATATAGGCAGTTTTAAACAGTTCCATGGCATTTGGCTAAACATGCTGTTCATAGGTAATTAGTGTAAAGAAGGACTAACAACAAGACACTTTAACCAACAATTTATCATATGTAATTATTAATGATATAGGATATTCACACTTCCAATAGTTTCGCATGTGGGTGACTATTTCGATATGCGATCAATTTTATTAACCCTTTCCTTCATATAAACGCCTTTTTACCCATCTGGGAACAGAGTAGACCCAGAAAAGACGGTTCCTATAGGAACCGCTTGATCAGGGTCTGCTTTGTTTGCTAATGGAATTCGATAGATGTTTCTTTAGTTTCTAAAATGACTACAATGTTCCAACTTCCATATTTAATTACAACTATTTTGTCCATGAGATTTCAATTTGGACTAAATATAAAACAGGGAAAGTGGAGAGAAGGTAACTATAACAGTCAAAATCGAACGAGGCACGTGCAATAATTTTATGCGAATTTAATCATTGTCACGTTTTATCGTTTCAATATACCGTACGGAAGCAGACATGTCTGTCAGTTTAGCTTTGCAGACCTTCTTCCACTTGCTTCAGAGATATTCATAAATAATCAGTGTCAAATAAGTTGGACCTTGATTAATATTTCGGCTTCTTATCTGGATAACAAGAAATGTCGACACGATATCAAACCGGGTATCAAAGGGGCATAACTCCAAGAAAAATTGCAGAAGGAAAATTCCCCGACAATATGCGCATCTAAATATTGTGTCCTTGCTACATGCAAGGTTTTATGTTAAGCAGTTTCAGAGGAGTTGCGCTTACAAAGATCGGGTCAAAAGACCTAAGATTTCTAAGTTCAAAGGGGCAGACAATAATCACATCTACATAGTGTGTCCTTGCTGCTTACAATGTTTTATGTCTTTCGTTTTCTCGAAATAATAAAAACAAGAATGTTATAATTTATCAATGCCAAATTCCCAAATGTGTTTTACCTTTGACCTCTACGTATGATCTTGGCCTTTCAGCTATTGATCTGGGTTTTTTCCCCGCGACAGGCCGTACTTTCTACAGGAACATTTATGCCTAGTCATTTCACAGTCCATCCATGGAGTTATGAGTAAGAGCCCGGACAAGCAAAAATATACATGTTTTTGACATTTGACCTCTAAATATGACCTTTACCTTTCGGCTATTTACGTCTTTTTTTTGCGACACGCCGTACCTTCTAGAGGAACATTTATGCCTAGTCGTTTCACAGTCCATCCATGGAGTTATGAGTAAGAGCATGGACAAGCAAATATATACACGTTTTTTACCTTTGATCTCTAAGTATGACCTTGACCTTTTGACGTGTTTTTTCGTGCGACATGCCGTACCTTCTAGAGGAGCATTTATGCCTTGTGATTTCACAATCCACCAATGGAGTTCTGAGTTAGAGCCCGGACAAGACCGGGCGGACGGACGGACGCACTAACATACACGCATCATGCGAATACACTGTGGCGACTATATCGAGCTCACTGCAGGCGGGCTCGACAATAAATGGTTGAATCAAAATTCCCTGACAATATGTACAGCTACATATTGTGTCTAATCAAAACAAGAATGACATAATCCACCAATGCCAAATTCCAAAATGTTTTGACCTTTGACCTCTAAGTATGACCTTGGCCTTTCAGCTACTGACCTGGTGTTTTCGCGCGATACGCTGTACCTTAAATAGGAACATGTATGCCTAGTCATTTAACAGTCCATCCATGGAGTTATGAATAAGAGTCCGGACAAGCAAAAATATAGTGTTGTTTTTACCTTTGACCTCTAAGTATGACCTTTGACCTTTCAGCTATTGACGTGGTTCTTTCGTGCGACACGTCGTACCTTCTAGAGGAACATTTATGCCTTGTGATTTCACAATCCATCCATGGAGTTCTGAGTAAAGGCCCGGACAAAATCGGATGGACGGACGCATGGACGCATTTCTAAGTTCAAAGGGGCATAACTCCAAGAAAAATTGCAGAAGGAAAATTCCCCGACAATATACACATGTACATAGTGCGTCCTTGCTACATGCAATGTTTATGAAAAGCTGTTGAACAGTTTCATAGGAGTTGTGCTTACAAAATTGGCAGCCGTCCGTCCGCTCGCCCGCCGTAGCCTACATCACCATTTCAATAACCGGATTTCCGTGGAAAAACCGGTTAAAAACCAATATAACCATGGATTCGCTCGAAGCTTGCTAAAGGATAATCTGATCAGTCTGTCGTGTATCTACGGCAACAGCTGTTCAACATAGTAACATATATGTATCGTATGACACATAGTCATAAGACATCATGAATAACAATAGATATTGCCCAGCGCGGTGTGCATTGTTATATTGCCCAGCGCGGCGTGCATTGTTATATTGCCCAGCGGTGTGAAAAGTGCTTCTGTTGAAAATGCTTTCTGTCAAGTTAAACTTAGAAATAAATTCTTGTTGTTTGACACAATTTGTTAATGCCCCTTGAAAACCTAGAATAGGTTTTATTTGCCAGATCTAATTCTTATAAAATATTAAAACCTCTGAAAGTATATATAAGCTTATGCCATAAAACAACAGGGATACGAAGATGAAACCATCATTTTTAATAGCTCCGCTACCTGTTCTGCTCGGTCCCTCTGTTGTGTTCCTCATCGCTGTTTTAATGATGCCCCTCTCTCTATATATTAATGTCGCTCTAGATAATTAACTGTATCTATCTGTCCATATAAATATGTGTATGTGTCTCTGTACATACCCGTTTGTCTCTGTGTGTCTGTTTGTGTCTGTCTGTCGATCTGTCTGTCCGTGTCTGTCTGTATGTCTCTCTCTCTCTCTTTTTCTCTCATTCTCCCCCTGGTTAACTCTGAACCCGAGATTGACAAATGCGACGAGTAAGAGTTATATATAATGATATGTACATGTACAATCATATGTTAACTTATGATGCGCTCATAGAACGATCAACATATATCGCTGCTATAAGCATGATCAGTGTAAAATATATATCTCTATCAACAATCAGATAACAAGCAAGCATTACCTTAAAACCGTTTCCTAAACACGGTGGCAGACACAACAGATGTTAAATTTGTACACACACGCGGATGTCATATGATCAGCGGTCTTGTGTTTGGTAGATCTATTTCCATATGAATAAACCTGTTTTATGCCTATTGTTGAGATGTAGGATTTCTCGGTGTAATACACAGTGTATCGGCATGTTCACAGCTGTGTCTATATTTAGATCTTCCGTGTTTTATTTTCATTCAAGGTTTATTGAACTAAAACAAGTTTATGCATTAGTTATAGGACAGTGGTTCTCAAAATTGACCAAATCAACCCTGGGGTGGTTTAAATAACCCTTTCCTTGATATAAACTTGTTTTCACGTATTTGCAAACTCTTGTAGGAGCCGTCTGATCAGGGTCTGTTCTGTTTGCAAATGGAATTTTTTTAGTTTCTAAAATAGCTAACGTTACACTGTTCGATCTTCCACATTTCATAAAAGCTATTTTGTCCACAAATATTCAGTAGGCAACATAGAACAGGGAAAGGGTAACTAATGTACGATCTCGTACCTATAGCTTTTCTATCTAAGCTAATATCTAAACAACTAGTAAACTTGTGCGACTTCCAAGACAGATGAAACCACGACAAAACAGTTTCAAACATTTCATAAATAAATGCAGATCATAGTTATTTAGATGAAGAACTAACTTCAGATTTAGATCTTTTTTTTAAAAAAAATATACTTTAAATAAACTTGTGTAGCCGGGTAGATATTGTGGTGAAATAAGTTGATATGCTTTACTGTGTGGCTTGGTAGCTCATGCAGTCGGTAGAGTGTTGGCACGGTAAGCCAGAGGCCTTGGGTTCGAGTCCCAGTCGAGTCACAACTTTTTCACAATGTTACATTTGGGGCCCAACGTAAATAACCCACAGGGTGATTAATATGAAGATTATATAAAGATAATTTGTAATAGTAAGAAACTCGTGGAGTGTTCTTTGAGTAAGAATTCGGGACGAATTCTTGTGTAGAGAGGGTGTATGTCACATAGCCGGGTAGAGATTATGGTGAAATAAGTTGATAGGCTTTAAATACCGTGTGGCTTGGTATAGCTCAGTCGGTAGAGTGTTGGCATGGTAAGCCAGAGGCCCTGGGGTCGCGTCACAACTTTTTCACAATGTTACATTTGTTTAAAGCTCAAACTCAGTTCGTTAAATAAATGAAATGTTTGAAAACCCAGCTTTTTGTCCAAACCAGTTCAAGATGCAAACAAATTTATAAAACCATTAATATTTATTAACTACGATAAAACAGATACAGCAAAACTTCGATTATTCGAATGTTCTGTATAGAAGAATTTAGACCCTAGCTTTTAGGCAGGTGACTCCTTAATGCAGGACGAAAGTCACGCAGAAGCTTTCTGCATGCCTTTCACCATGCATTAAGCTGCCGCCTGTCTTAATTAAAGATCGATAACAATTATACGTATTATAGTGTTCGAATTTATAATCGAGATTTTACTGTGTTTCAGTTCAAATTCGTTTCGTTAATCAAAGATGGTTGCACTGTCAACATTTTTAAAAAAAATAATAAAAAAATACTGATCTTTTTTTAGCCAAGATAAATTATGTCACATTTCAATACTAAATGTTCACTTCTTTTCGAGTGGCATATTATCATGAATTATAAGTAGATTCTACTGTTTAACCTATAACACTTTTCATTTGGATTGAAAAATAATACTGGGTTGTTCTCCTATTTTACTAACGCGTTATGAAACTCCACGGTTTCTCAGTAAATAATATTCGTATATATAATGACTTACTAGATCTACTACTACTACTACTATTAGGAATTCTACTATTACTACTACTGCTACTACTACAACTACTACGTACTACTACTACTACTACTACTACTACTACTACTACTACTACTACTACTACTATTACAACTACTACTACGTACTATTACTATTACTACTACTACTACTACAACTACTACTACTACGTACTATTACTACTACTACTACTACTACTACTACTACTACTACTACTACAACTACTACTACGTACTATTACTATTACTACTACTACTACTACTACAACTACTACTACTACGTACTATTACTACTACTACTACTACTACTACTACTACTACTACTACTACAACTACTTCTACAACTACTACGTACTATAACTACTACTACTACTACTACTACAACTACTATACGTACTATTACTACTTCCACTACTACTACTACTACTACTACTACTACTACTACTACTACAACTACTACTACTGCTACTACTACTACTACTACTACCAGGCTACTACTACTACTACTACCAGGCTACTACTACTACTACTACTACTACTACCAGGCTGTTGCTACTACTACTACTACCAGGCTACTACTACTTCTACTTCTACCAGGCTACTACTACTACTACCCGGCTACTACCACTACTACTACTACCAGGCTACTACCACTACTACTACCGGGCTACTACTACTTATACTACTACCAGGCTACTAGATCTACTACCACTACTACTACTGCTACTACTACTACCATTACGAAGAAGAAGAAGAAGCAGAAGCAGAAGAAGAAGAAGAAGAAGAAGAAGAAGAAGAAGAAGAAGAAGAAGAAGAAGAAGGAAGAAGAAGAAGAAGAAGAAGAAGAAGAAGAAGAAGGAAGAAGAAGAAGAAGAAGAAGTGTCGATTCTATAGGAGTACAAATCTTCTGGACGTACTGATAGTCAAGCACAGCGTTTCGAAATGATAAATCACGAGTAATCCGATTGATTTTTTCTACTTTCGTTTTCGGGGAAAATCCATTTTGTCACAAAGTCGAGACGCAGAAAACCCATGTTTCATTTTGATATTTTCTCTGCTTCTCCAAAATAAGGTAATTGCTAAATATGTTAATGGTTTTTGTGTTTCTTTTTATGTTTCTTTGCACTTGATACAGATACATTCTTGATACTCTTGATACAGAAGTATTCTCTGCCGATTTTAGAGTGGTTTTAAAGACAGTCCTAAAAGTCGTAAAAATACTTTTGTTATTTCTGCTGAAGTTTCTGTTAGGTCCCCATATATGCCTAGTCACAAACCTATTGCTCTTAATGACGTACATTGATATAAGAATGTTTCTTTTAAATATTTTGATAAATGATAATGTAGATCTATTACTATTACCGCTATTTGTCTGTTTATTTTTCATCTGTTATAATATAGCCTATATGCTCTATTCCTGGCGATTCGTGTTCCTTAAAGTTTGAATTATATTAGATAGTTCTACAATATAAAACTTCTGTATTTCGAAATATATCATAATTATCGTTCTTCATCACATTTTAATTCTTTTATATCTGTTTTTTCTATTTTTTGTTATTTTTTTTAATTTTTATCATTCCTGCGAAATACGAGCAGCGAAAGATAAATATGAATATGAATGATGAAAAACAAAATGAAGAATGATAGCGGGATAATTTGAATGAAAAATAAGCTTGCGTGATGTCAAATTATTTGGACTAAGCCTATAGATACATGATGTGATATTATTCGTAGATCTACTACAGAACTGATTAAGTCTGATTTGTATTTTTTATTTTCATTTTCAATTTTTATTCAAATTAAAATGCTAAAATTCAATTTCAATTGTTAATTTGCTTTAATTGATCTCACTGCTGAGCAAGTTTAACTTGTAAAAATTTGTATTAAATTATATCACTTAACACATTGAACGTATCACTGTGACGCTAAGACAAAGACATATGATAATCATAGGTCTTTGTCTAAGACAAGCAAATGTGATGACATATAACCAAATATAGCTGATCCATACTCTAGTCCACACATGTCATAATTATGATGTGTACTCTAAATAGTGGTATCGAGCTACTTTCAGTTTTGATGATATCCCCATGCAACCATCACAAAACAAGAATGACATGTTAACTCTCAATGAAGAGACTAATCCGTACTCCTATGATACAATTTCTTTCAATTCGAAACTCATTCTCTTAGAATTTTTTAGACTTGGATCCATTTCTATTTTGGAAATATGACTCATGCACTTAGAATTTGGATTTTGCATTTTATTTTTACCCTTCACCTATTGAACATTTAAGCAGGAGTTGAGCACTTCATGAATGTTCATTAACATAAATTTCATAGGTAAGCATTTAAAAGGGAATTATTTGCTTGGACATACTGTAGAAAGCAATCGGTTCAATCCCTGATTAGCAGAAATCTGCTTTGGAGCCGTCTGGCCTGGGTCTTCAGTTTTTGCAAAAGGCGTTTATATACATTTATGATAAAAGGGTAAAAAACTATTGGGAAAATATATTGTTCCTTTGCCTGCAATTTTAAACCTTTACTCCACAGATGTATCTATGATCACCTTTGCAAACACTGTTTACCCAGATCAGACGGTTCATGTTGGAGCTGTCTGACCATGGTCAATTATTATTTGCACACAGTAAAGAAGAACTGAAATCTTTTGAGGCAGGCGGCTGCTTTATGCTGGATGAAAGTCATGCAGAAAACTCTTTTTGGAACTCTCTGCAGGACTTTCACCTTGCAACAGCTGCCACCTGTCCTAACCACTTGAATCCTCACCTTACGAATTCATTGAACACACTTTATGTTTATAATGATGAAACATGGACAAGGGTTTTTCGGCTAAAGAAGGAACTGTAGCAACATATCCATCTAACACCACTAGCAAACTGAGCAGACCTTGATGGGATTGCTTCTACAGGAGCTATCTGATCTGGGTGTACTCTGTTTGCAAAGGTGTCAAAAGGCGTTTACATGTGGGAATGGATTAACCCTTTACTGCATGAACAGTAATATAAGAAATAATGACATCATGAATATTAATTAGAATAGTTGTTATAATAATAGCCCAGGGACACAGGAAATTTTTTGGTCTATATTATATCGTATCCAATAGGACCCGTCTGATCTGGGTCTACTCTGTTTGCAAAGGCGTAGAAAGACGTATTTATGGAGTAAAGGGTTAAAGACATTGGTACATGAACTTATTTGAGCGATCTGTTTACTGTATCTCTTTGCTCACTAAGTAATTGTCATCTGTAAAGTTTATCATCTGTGGCAATTCTCAGAGTTAATATTAGTTCCATTTCCACTCAACAGCGCATCAAATATACTGGATCCTAATGAGACATGGTCTTTGCATCTCATCTAAACATTTGTTTGCATAGATTATCACAAATTAGCCGTTTGCATGCAAAGAGTTAACTTTCATTGTATTTGCAAACAATTTGGCGTCTCATCAGGATCCAAGCTGTTTGTTGCTTGGTCAGTAGTTTCTCAATAACTTGTGTCATTTGTTCGATATTTTCTCACAAGTGATGAAATTGGAAGTGCGGTAGTCAAAAATGAAGAGATCCAAATTTGAGCAGACATTGTTTTTTAACCCTTTCCTTCTCCTTATCATGCATTTGCAAACAGAGAAGACCCAGATCAGACTGCTCCTATGGGAACCATCTGATCACGGTCTTCTCAGTTTGCTAATGAATTTTGATTTTTTTTTTTGAAAGATCTGTTTAGTTACCTTCTAAAAGGGCTACAATATTCCACTTTCCATAATTATTAGGTATTAAAATTTGGAACAAACATAGAACAGGGAAAGGGTTATCAGCTGGACAAAGGTTAACCCTTTACTCCATAAATAAGCCTTTCTATGCCTTTGCAAACAGAGTAGACCCAGATCAGATGCCTCCTGTAGGAGTTGTCTGATTGGGGTCTGCTCTGTTTGCTTATGAAATAATAGAGATATGATTCTACAGTTTCTACTATGGCCAAAACTTTCTTTGTCCATGTGCCATTATAAAAAGTAATGTAATTGGTATTCATGATGTCGTTATTTCTTGCATGAATGTTCATGGAGTAAAGGTTTAAGGATCTATGTTGTTTGTACAGAATATCATTAATATTATCCAAAATTTGGAAAGAACTGATGTCAGATACATGCATAGACATTGTTTTAATAGGATATTAGTCAGCAGTACCAGTGCAGCATGGCTGGGATTCGAATACAGAATATCCCAAGTGGTGTAACAGACAAGCAGTTGAAGGTCTACTTCAGTAATCCCAAGCATGGCGGAGGAAGGATTGCAGAGCTGCTTTACCCAATGCCAAACAGCACAGCTGTAATTGTGTATGAGGATGCAAAAGGTACCGACTAATGATGCTAACATTTATCATATTATGAACAAATTTGCAGTAACCTAACATGTAACCAGTTAGAATTCAGATGAGATCAGGGTCCATGCTTATAAAGCTTTTAGTTGAGTCTGAGTTTCGTTCTCAAGCTTTTGATTGGTCAGATTTGAGTTCTCAAGCTTTTGATTGGTCAGATTTGAGCCAAAGGCTCAAATCTGACCAATCAAAAACTTGAGAACGAACTCAGACTCAACTGAAAGTTTTATAAGCATGGACCCTGGACTAAAATCGTTAGGAATTTTGATCATATGTTTGAAAAGAACTAGAAGAAATCAGACAGAAAGTTTTGAAGTTTCAATTAAGATTTCATCTTTAGTCCTTTACCATATGATTATTCATGTAAGAACTAATGATATCATGAATATTCATTAGCTTAATCTCTATCATGGTATATGAACACATGCTTTTAGGGTCATGGCAGAAAGGTGGAATCTGAACTATATAATTCCATAAGCAAACAGTAGACCCTGATGAAACTGGATCTACTGTGTTTGTAAAGGTGTCAAAAGATGTTTTTATCATGTCAAGGGTTAATGTTTTCAAATTATGGGTTGGGGATAATTTAACCCATTACTCCTTGAATGTTCATGTAAGAAACAGCATCATAAATATTAATTAGATTAACTTTTAAAATGGTATAGGAACACAGGATGTTTTGGCTGTGGTAGAACCATATCATTATCATTTAATAAGCAAATATAGAAGACCCTGACCATACGACTCCTACAGGAGCCATCTGATATGAGTCTACTCTGCTTGCAAAGACCAAAAAAGGCGTATTTATGAAGTGGTGTATTAAGAGACCTCTGAACATGATAATTCATTTTGCATTTAATATTTTTGTTTTCTATATAGATGCGCAGCAGATATTGATGAAAAAGCACAGAGTTGGTGATGAAAAACTTGTACTGGCGAAACTACCAAGACGGGTAAGTAGTGTAACCGGATTGGTCTGTATACAGAGTTTTCATAGAAAACTCTGCATTCAGCCAGTTAAACCCAGGCTCTATTTTATTTCAAAACATTCGTCACACAGAGGGAAAACATGCAACACAGAGACTAGATTTTCAGTTTAGAACTTTAATCTTTAGAAATTAATGCCTGTTAAATTAGCCGTCTGAACCCTAAAATACATAAGCAAACTATAACAGAGAGGGAAAGAGGGAAAGAACCATGTGCAAAGGGAATTTACTGTAGCTAAAGCAATTAAAATAACAAGGAGAGACAAGACTGACCGAAGCATACAAATACCTTGCAAATACATGTATAGAAAGCAAGCAGATCATGCAGGTACCTGTAACAGTACAGTCATTTCTGCCATAATAGAAATATCCTAATTACATAAAGTAAACAGATACCCAATCTCCCATCTCAACATGTTTGCGAAGTGAATAATTCAATTTGGCACCACTTAGATAACTTTTAGTTTTACTGGCATAGTAGCAAATAATGTAGACCTTAATCAACGAGCTCCTTCAGTAATGTTTTGATATGGATCTGAACTGTTTGCCAGAGATTGCCTGCAGTCCAAATATTTTGGGCAAACAGGGTATTTTGGTTGTTGGCAATGATCTGCCTTTTTGAAGGTCAAATCTATGATAATGTATACCATGACACAACTAAATAAATCTACATGTACTTTCATTTGTGATTGGCATCTGGTCTGCAATATTTACCATTCAAATTGCTGTTGTTGAAGATATTACTTCCATCAGAATGTTTGCTAATGTGTGTATTTATCACATAACTCTTTCCGTCTGATAAACGTGTTTTCATGCATTTGCAAACACTGTATACCCAGATCAGACGGCTCCGATCAGGGTCTGCTCTGTTTGCTTTTGATATGATATAGATCTGATTCTACATTTTTTGTCAAAGGGAAAAGTTTTCTTGAAAAGTTAGTATTAGAAAAAATGAGCTAATAAATAATCATGATGTCATTTTTTTCTTATGTGAATATTGAACAGGATAAGGGATAAGAGTGAAGAGAATTGGGATTGAAAAAGTTACTTTTTGAAGCCTTGAAATACTGTTTTAGTAACCCAGTCTCCCCTGTCCACTGGTTCGTAAAGCTGAATAAGTTAGTTGAGCATGGTTTTGATAATACGGTATTTTTCCAGGTGTATAATATAGTCAAGGTGGCACTTGACAAGCGTGTCTCTCAGTTTATCAATCGCAAACCTGATATTGTGGATGAGCTGCAGTTTGTTGGGGAGCTGTCTGTGGACTTTGCATACCAAGAGGAGACCTATATGATGACAGGATCGTGGTACAAAGTATGTCTTGTTACTTTCAAACCTTAACTCCATAGATACGCCTTTTTACGCAATTGCAAACAGAGTAGACACAGATCAGATGGCTCCTATAGGAGCCATCTGATCCAGGTCTGCTCTGTTTGCTTATGATATAATATAGATATGATTCTGCAGTTTCTGCAATAACCAAACGTTTCTGGTGTCTGTTTGATATAATGCTTATAAAGCAATATTTATGTTTATTTGTTTTGATGTTGTCATGGATATCTTCATAATGCCTTTGTAGGAGCTATCTGATCAGGGTATGCTCAGTTTACTGATCTATAATACAGATCTGTTTTACAGTTTCTTCCAAAGTTAAAAAAAAACTGCGTTCATATAAAAAAAGGTTTAAAAAGTCTCTCTTAAAAAGGTCTCAATTCTTCTTTACTAAATATTTTGATGAGTGTGGTTTCACTGTAGTCCTCAATGTACTTACCTACTTAATCTTTGAACACCACTATCAAGCTTTCTTGCACTAGTCCTACTATTCTTACTATCCTACTTGGTTTTTGAACACCACTATAAAGCTTTCTTGTACTAGTCTTACTGTCTTAACCCTTTCCTCCTTAAATACGCATTTCTACGCCTCTGTATTATTAGTATTATTATACCACATTTATATAGCGCTCTTTTCACACTGGATATGTGCGTTCAAAAGCGCTTCACATGGATGAAATCACTAACCGGAACGAACCGCATGATTATCTATCCAGACAATGAAGGATATACAATATGAGAGATATATAATATATATATCACTAGCCGGTAGGAACTACATGATTGTCTATCCGGTCAATGAAAGATATGCAAAATATATACAATAGATATGGAATCACTAACCGCAAGGAACTACATATACTGTATTAACAAACTTGATACAGATAAGTTGAATTGAAAGCCATGCTCATCAATATCACAAATTAGACCACTGTAATAACCACTTCTTGAAAACATGGTGATAATTAGAGCATTTGCTCCTATAGGAGCAACTGCTGTATTTATCAGAATGGTTTCAAACTAAAAAAATCTAAACTTTTCCTTTTCTCTTTTGGGTAGATTCATTCAAATAGGTTGGGTCTAAAATAGCCTATGGAGGAAAGGGTTAATCTTAACCTATTACCTTTTGAACATTGATTTAACCCTTTCCCTGTTCTATATTTATTCCATATTTCAATACCTACTGAATATTCATGGACAAAATTGTTAAAATGAAATATGGAAGGTGGAACATTGTAGCCATTTTTCAAACTAAAGAAACAGATCTACAAAATTCTTTTAGCAAACAGAACAGACCCTGATCAGAAGGCTCCAATAGGAGCCATCTGATCTTGGTCTACTCTGTTTGCAAATGTGTGAAAATGTGTTTATATGAAGGAAAGGGTTAGAAACATTTAAATCATGAATATTTATTAGCTGCATTTTATGTAATGGCATATGTGTGGTGTAGGTAGAATCTATTGAGTCAGATTTGTTATGATTTCATAAGCAAATAGAGCAGACCCTGATCAGACAGCTCCAGTAGGAGCCATCTGATCCAAAAGCTCTGTATATACAAAAGCATGGAAAAGCATTTGTTTGAAGAAAAGTTTTAATGTCCTAACATGTCTTCAGACAGACAAAAAGTGACTAATGGAATCTTGATCCACTGAAAGATGATGGCACAGTGATTCATATACATGTACATGTACATGTACTTGGATAATGTATATCCCTTTTTAGCTCACCAGAGCACAAAGTGCTCAGGGTGAGCTTTTGTGATCGCCTGATGTCCGTCGTCCGTCGGCGTGCGTCGTGCGTAGTGCGTCGTGCGTCGTCCATCGTCCGTCGTTCGTCGTCAACAATTTGAACCTTTAAAGTTCTTCTCCTCTGAATCTACAGGGGTCTCAGCTTCCATCTTTGGCACATAGCATCATCTGTAGGTCCTCTACAAAAGTTATATAAATTATACCCCTGGGGTCAAAATTGGCCCTGCCCCAGGGGTTTTCAGTTTTCAATAGAAACATATAGTGAAAACTTTGAGCATCATCTCCTCTAAAACTAGAAGGTCCCCAGCTTTCATATTTGGCACATAGCTTCAACTTCAGGACTTCTACAAAAGTTATATAAATTATGCTCCTGTGGTCAAATTGGCTACACCCACGGGTGGCAAGTTTTCTAGCAAACTTGAAGCTGACTGCACTTTTAAGCATCTTATCTTTACTCAGTCTCATAAACAGGTCATCAGGTCAAGCAATAGAGATGGGGATGACCAGTGGCTATTTTTAGTACACCTGTATTGCTGGTAGTGGCTGTAGTAACCCTTTGCCTGTACTGTGTTTATTATTAATTTGAATGTCTATTGCATATTCATGAGCAAAATAAAGTATGGAAGGTGAAACATTGTAGCCATTTTTTTTTCCAAATTTCACAACCTACTGAATATTCATAGACAAAATAGTTATAATGGAATATAGTAGGTAGAACATTGTAGCCATTTTAGAAACTAAAGGAAGATCTGTCAAATTCCATTAACAAACAGAGCAGACCCTGATCAGATGGCTCCTATAGGAGGCATCTGATCTGGTCTACTGATTTTTCAAATGTGTGAAAACACTTTTATATGAGGGAAGGGTTAATTAATAATAGTGATTGGCATTATGACATTATTACAACCTGCCCTGCAGTTCAGAAGAAGGGTAAATCATGTAAAGGCTCCAGAATGCCAAATTAAAGATTTTAAATAAATTATGAAATAATTTTTAACATGAAATTGTATTACTTGAAAATATTAAGTTCAGTGAACTTATGAATATGAAATTATTATGTAATAATTTATAATAATATTCAAATGCAAAAAATCAGTTTGGAATGCTAGGGTACACATACCTTTTCAGAGGAACAGTAATGTTGATTATTTGAGAGGTCAGTTGATCGTCTTTAGTCAGAACTTTGTATGGCCTTGCATAATTAAAATTCCCTGGTTAATACATATCAATCTTACAATTAACTTTCTTGTACAAACCACATATGAAGTTACATATGTGTCAGATCAAATCCAAACTGTGTGCTAATTTCAGTCAAAATATGCGCAGCAGTAATAGGGTTTCTGTCATCTGTAATTTGTTTGTCTGAAAAATTAACACTTTCAATGGCCCTCTTGTCTATAGAAACGTATAGTGAAAACTTTGAAAATCTTCTTTTCTGAATCTACAGGGTTCTCAGCTTTCATATTTGGCTCATAGCACCATTTTCCGATCCTCTACAAAAGTTATATAAATTATGCCCCTGTTGTCAATATAGGCCCCACCCCAGGGGTGGTCAGTTTTCAATAGAAACAATTTTAATGTGCAAACTTTGAAAATCTTCTCCTTTGAAACTGGAAAGTTCTCAGATTTCATATTTGGCACATAGCTTCATATTTAGGTCATCTACAAAAGTTATATTTTGTGTCCCTGGTGTCAAAATTGGCACCGCCCCAGAGACGGTCACTTTTCAATAGAAACATATCTGATTGTCTGGTGAGCGATGTCAGGGCCATTCTGGCCCTCTTGTTTCATATAAATGCCTTTTCACACATCTACAAACAGAGTAGACCCAGATCAGGGCCTGCTCAGTTTGCTAATGGAATTTGAAAGATCTGTTTCTTTACTTTCTAAAATGGCAATAATGTTTCATTCCATATTTCATTATAACTTTTTTTCCATGAATATTCAGTAGGTACTGAAATTTGAAATAAACATAGAACAGGGAAAGGGTTAAAACCTTTGCAAACACAGTATACCCAGATTAGAAACTTCTGCAGGAGCTGTCTTATCAGGGTCTGTCCTGTTTTCATTGGGAATACTATAGATTAGATTCTGTGGTTTCTGGCATGGCCAAACAGTCCTGTGTTCATATGCCATTATAAAAATTCATCTAATTTATATTCATGATATAATTATTTCTAAAATGAATATTCATGAAGTATTAGGCTAATTCAGCTTCATAAAAATTCAACTTCAGAAACCCTTTGAAAGCTTGATTTGTTTTCTACATATACTTATATGCTATTTTATATAATTATTTTATGATATTTTTTATTTCAGCTTGAATGGGCCATGCAGTATCTTGACAATATGCTGGATGTATACGAATTTGACATTGAGGCTGAGGCTGATGCCCAGAACCAACCTGACTCAGACAAGAAAGCCAAGAACCAGGATATTAAACACTCAAATATCCCCCCTATGGCTAAAGATGAACCAGACCATAAACAGCCGTCAGCTGGAGTAAGAGTAAATAAGAACAGCACCGACAATTTAGAGGCCATTGTTTCATCAAGGACATCTTCAAGGCAAAGTGAAAAGAAGTACAAGAATATTCAACCACCACAGCCTGATGACTCCAGAGCAGATGGTGAAAGAGCAGCTGCCCAGCCCTCTATGAGCATGAAGTCCAATATACTGCCAAGAAACATTCCTAGCAAAACTATGAAAAACAACCTGAGCATGGAGCAGGGAGGGAAGGCAATGGCCAGAGAAAAGCCAAGTGCCACAGGAAAGAAAAATGTGGGGGATTGGCTGAATGACAACATGTCATTCATGGCAGACAATGGTTTAAAAGGCCCGGACCATCCCAGGAGAGGTTTCGACCCTACCTTTGGTTTTGACGGAGCGGGGATGTTTGATAGGTAAACTACCTTCCATATTTCACTCATCAAATATTCATTCGTCTGTGTCAAAATTGAAAGTCTTATTTATGCCTAATTTACATTTCCCCTGCGATGAGTTTATGGTGCTCGAAGATTCATCATTAGATTATTTCCACACAGTCTCCATACGAAGGCAGGCGGTCGCGGTGTGATTTACGTACAAATTTACAGGCATCGTTTGGAGGCAGCACAAGGATCATGCGACAAATGACAGATATTCGGTCTACATGTAGCCAAAAAATTTGTACGGTCATCACATGTTCACCCCAAGGTTGCTGCTTAGTGTCAGTGCAATACCTGTAAAATAGTATGTGTATTGCATGATCATCCTGCGACAACCGCACAGCGAACACAGGATGTCCGTGCAGCGATTTTGAGATTTTGGATGGTTAAATATTTATTTGAAGTTTCCCACATTAATAGTTCGTCTAGCTTTGTCAATCCCAGTGTGTCTTCGTATGGAAGCCGCACAGGCTCTGCACGGGCTCCATACGATTGCCGTATCCAACCGGAGACTGCGCTGTGACTGCACGGAGATCGTCGTATGGTCGCTGCTCAATCATCGTATGGTTAAACCCGATCAGTTTACACAAATTATCGCACAATGATCGTATACAATGTGAACAAAAACATCGCAGCCTGTAGATTTCTATGATGCAAAAATTTCGTAGGAAAATTGCAGACAAAGAAATCGTACGGCTTCCATGGCGAATGTAAAGTAGGCATTAGTTATTGTTTGCCCTGTAATCTTATACAAACACCTTTTCATGCCTTTTCAAATAGAGTAGACCTGGATCAGACAGATCCAGTAGATGTTGTCTTGTCAGGGTCTGCTCTGTTTGCTTATAGAATTATATAGATCTGATTTTGCAGTCGAAAGTTTCCTGGTAAATTTTACGCTTTAAGAATTAAGTTAACCCTTTCCTCCATAATAGGAGCTTTCTGCATGATTTATGCCCTGCATTATGCCACCACCTGGTTTTTAGACTCCTATGACTGATAAATGAATGGCCGCTTAGAACAGGTTCTATCATACCTTAGTGTAAAAGTAAGTACCTGGGTTAGGGTTAGGGTTACCTGGGTACCGTACCTTAGTGTAAAAGTAAGTGCCTGGGTTAGGGTTAGGGTTACCTGGGTACCGTACCTTAGTGTAAAAGTAAGTACCTGGGTTAGGGTTAGGGTTACCTGGGTACCGTACCTTAGTGTAAAAGTAAGTGCCTGGGTTAGGGTTAGGGTTACCTGGGTACCGTACCTTAGTGTAAAAGTAAGTGCCTGGGTTAGGGTTAGGGTTACCTGGGTACCGTACCTTAGTGTAAAAGTAAGTGCCTGGGTTAGGGTTAGGGTTACCTGGGTACCGTACCTTAGTGTAAAAGTAAGTACCTGGGTCTCATTCTTTTGTCAAACAGGCTTTTATCTGTTGTGTCTGACAATTTGTATGATGGCATATGTACACAGGATTGCTTGGCCATAACTGAAATTGTAGATCCTAGAGGAGCCATCCAATCTGGATGTACTTGATTTGGTCAAATATTTGAGCACCTATTGATATAGTGTCAAACGGCTTGGATCCAGATAATTTACTTAATCGCATCTGGATCCAAGACGTTTGCACATGTGAGTCAGGTTGCAATTAGGGACGAGTTGAATATAATAAAAGGCATAAAAAGAATTCTAATCTTAACCCGTTAGTTCTTGAATATTCATGAAATAATGACATGATGAATATTAATTAGATGATTTTTTATAATTAAAATATGATATAAATAACAAATTTTGCCCATATGCAGAAACTGTAGAATCAGATCTTTATTATTTCATAAGCAAGCAGTAGACCCTGATCAGAGAGCTCCTACAGGAACAGTTTGATTTTGGTCTACATAGTAAAATGCAAAGGCATCAAATGGCATATATATATATATCTATGGAGTAAAGGGTTAATTTACATCTGTTTCAGACAAATGTTTGGTCTCCCAAGGGTCACAAAAGGTATTGACGTGGCTGCAACTGATTTTGGCGACGCACCTTTGACCTATGTTTTCGACGCAGCCAATGGCATGAAAGTGTGTGTTGCTAAAGATGACATAACACAGCAGGATACAGATTGTATTGTGAATGCTACCAGTACAGACCTGGCTAACCAGTATGGAGTGTCTAGGGCAATAGTAAAGGCTGTGGGACCTAAGCTTCAGTCTGACTGTCAAACCTATGTCCACAGCAAAGGAAAGCTGAACACCACACAGGTCATCCACACGGCAGCTGGTGGTAAGCATGTTAAAAGTATTAATTACTTTTTACTCCATAAATATGCCTTTGTAAACAGAGTAGACCCAGATCAGATAGCTCATAGGAACTGTCTGATGAGGGTCTGCTCTGTTTGCTTATGGTATAGTATGTCTGATGAGGGTCTGCTCTGTTTGCTTATGGTATAGTATGTCTGATGAGGGTCTGCTCTGTTTGCTTATGGTATAGTATGTCTGATGAGGGTCTGCTCTGTTTGCTTATGGTATAGTATGTCTGATGAGGGTCTGCTCTGTTTGCTTATGGTATAGTATGTCTGATGAGGGTCTGCTCTGTTTGCTTATGGTATAGTATGTCTGATGAGGGTCTGCTCTGTTTGCTTATGGTATAGTATGTCTGATGAGGGTCTGCTCTGTTTGCTTATGGTATAGTATGTCTGATGAGGGTCTGCTCTGTTTGCTTATGGTATAGTATGTCTGATGAGGGTCTGCTCTGTTTGCTTATGGTATAGTATGGATATCATTCTACAGTTTCCGCCATGACCAAAATTCATGTGTCCATGTGCTATTTTAACAATTATTCTAATAAATATTCATGATGTCATTATTTCTTATATGAATATTCATGGAGTAAAGGGTTAACAGTGAATGAGTTATTGTAAAACCTTTTGATATGTCCTCTCTTAAAGAGTCGAATTCTGGAATGTTTAGGCACATGATAGCTCAATGCAGGACAATAGGAAGTTCTGCATTACTTTTGTTCTACATTAAGCAGCCACCTACTTTTGAAGACTCTCATGTTGATAAATTAAGTACCGTAGTTGCTTTTTGAGTGACAAAGAAGATAGAGTTATGCTGGCATTGTAAACATGGATGGCCTTCAATATTGGAGAAGTAAAGTTTTGCTTGGCAGTATTCATATCATTATCCAAAAGAGGAGCACATGTACATTGTACACTGTCAATTTGTTTTTCTTTCATTTATTGGCATGTTGGCTTAAAGTCCATATTCGCCAAATATTTTGACTCTAAGTTTGAGGATGAAACTTCAGAGTTAAATATTGTTGTAAGTTCACCATTTCTTAAACACTTTTTAACCCTTTCCCTTATGAAAACATCTTTCCATGCCTTTGCAAACAAAACAGACCAAGATCATATGACATAGGTGCTATCTGGTCAGGGTCTACATTGTTTGCTTTATATGGAATAATACAGATGCTATTCTACAGTTTTTGCCAAGTTATAAAGAATCTTTTGTTCATATACCATAATAAAAAAATTATGATGTCATTATTTCTTACATGAATATTGAACAGGTAAAGGGTTGATATAAGCTCTAAATAATTTATGCATAAGTGGTTTCATGTACAGAGTTTAGACAAGGTTTTGTTTAACAAATTATTTTTAATTTGCAGAATTGGAGCAGGAATCTCATATTTCAACTCAAAATGCTATTAACCCTTTATTCCATGAATATTCATGTAAGAAATGATGATACCTTGAACATTGATTAAATAATTTTTTATAATGGCACATGAACACAGGAATTTTAGGCTATGGCAGAAATTGTCGAATTTTATCTATATTATTTCATAAACAGAGCAGACCGTGATCAGACGGTGCATACAAGAGCTGTCTGATCTGGGTCTTTTCTGTTTGCAAAAGCACAAAGAAGGGTTACTAAAGGCCCTGTAGACTGTTCATTAAAATCTTTATTAAGTGAATTGTTTGTTATTTAATATACAGGACTGATTTTCCACTTAAAGGTCAAGGTCACATTTACTGGACATAGCTTTAATTTGAGAGCAGGTGTAATAGTTACTGCTTTTATTATGTCTCAGCCATTCAAAGAATGGTGGAGGGGTATTTAGTGTTGTTTAGTGTTACCTCTGTCCATCCGTAAATGCATCTAGGAGAAGGTCACAATTATGTGGGGCATCGGCGTTCTATGGGCACATTTCTTGTTGTAATTGTCACATTTAACATAGGCTATTCAGAAAATATGGATATAGAGAGTGTAACTGGTGGAAAGCTTGAAACATATATACATGTACTGGCATTTATGAACTGCGTAGACCCAAATCATAGGGTTCCTAGAAGAGCCCTTTGATCAAGGTCTGCATTGTTTATCATCCAGAATTCTCTGGCAATTTTAAGCCTTTCATACTGCTTGGATTCTATGGTTAAATGCTGATGAGCCAATCCACTTTGAATATTCTGCCTTTATAACCCTTTTCTTCGTACAAATGCTTTTTGCCTTTGCAAACAGAGTAGACCTAGATCAGATGACTCCTGTAGGAGCTGTCTGTTCAGGGCTTGCTCTGTTTGCTTATGAAGTAATACTGATCTGATTTTACATTTTCCACTACTACTGAAATATCCTGTGTTCTTATGTCATTATAAATATTCAGCTAATAAATATTCACAATGTCACTACTTCTTACATAAATATCAAACAAGTATATGGATATAAGATGGATTAAATCTAAACTGGATTATTGCAGTCTATGGACAGAGATTGACTTTTTTTTTTAAATTTGATCAAAGCACTATTGTTTATCTACCATTTTCTTTACTTTCAGGACATCTGAACCCCAATGTTAAGTTTATTTTGCACACCGCTGGGCCATCATGGAAAGAAAGTCGCAGTGATGAGGTCACACATTCATTGGTCTGCACATACATCAACTGTCTGCAGTATGCAAATTTGAAGCTCCAACTTCGCTCCATGGCTATGCCGTTAATAAGTGCTGGTCAGTACATATAAAGTCTCTCCAGTAGAGACAGTAGCACATTGTAAAAGAAGATATCTTGCAAAAAATAGTTATATTTTTAAAAAAAGAATGGAGCTTTTCTGCATTATCCTTGTCCTGCTTTAAGCTACTACCAACATTAATGATTCAAAATGAGGCTTCTTTTATAGCAGACATCAAAAAAGGTTTTACTGTAAATTTCAATAAATTGTTTTCATAAATTTTAAACTTTTGCTCTGTAGTTTAACCATTTCCTTGTTCTGTATTTATTCCAAACTTCAATACCTACTGAATATTAATGGACTAAATAGTTATAATGAAATATGGAAGGTGGAACATTGTAGCCATTTTAGAAACTAAAATACTGATCTATTAACCCTTTCCCTCATACAAACGTGTTTCCACGCATTTGCAAACAGAGTACACCCAGATCAGACGGCTCCTAGAAGAGTCGTCTGATTAGGGTCTGCTCTGCTTGCTAATAGAATTTGATAGATTCATTTCATTATAACTATTTTGCCAATGAATATTCAGTAGGTATTGAAATTTTGAATAAACAAGAAACAAGGAAAGGGCTACATTCCATTAGCAAACAGAGCAGACTCAGATCAGACGGCTACTATAGGAGCTGTCTGAGCTGGATCTACTCTGTTTGCAGATGTTTGACAAAGCATTTATATGAAGGAAAAGGGTTACACAGGTCAATGCTACAAAAGTCTGATTAAGGTCTGCACTGATTGTTTATGAAATATTATAGATATGATTCTACAGTTTGCCAAGGTGAAACATTCACTTGTTCATATACCATGAAAATGAGATAATTAATATTTATGCTGTCATTAATTTAGTTCTTACATGATTGTTCATCATTTACAGAGTTAACCCTTCCTTCATATGAGTGCCTTTTTACACCTTTAAAAACAGAGTATACCCTTTGTCAGAGGGTTCCTGAAATATCTGTCTGATCAGGGTATACTCTGGTCAGAGGGTTCCTAGATTATCTGTCTGATCAGGGTATACTCTGGTCAGAGGGTCCCTAAATGATCTGTCTGATCAGGATATACCCTGGTCAGAGGGTTCCTTAGTTATCTGTCTGATCAGGGTATACCCTGGTCAGAGGGTTCCTAAATGATCTGTCTGATCAGGATATACTCTGGTCAGAGGGTTCCTTAGTTATCTGTTTGATCAGGATATACTCTGGTCAGAGGGTTCCTTAGTTATCTGTTTGATCAGGGTATACTCCGGTCTGAGGGTTCCTGGATTATCTGTCTGATCAGGATATACCCTGGTCAGAGGCATGAAAGTGCATCCATATGAGGGAAAGGGTTAAAGAGTTGAACCATTGATAACATTCAGCAAACTATTGTCTTACTTGTCTTGTCTAGGGACCTTTGGTTTCCCTCTTGATGTGTGTGTCCAGGCTTTCTATGATGCTATTCTCCTGGTGACATCCAGTCAGACCCAGGCCAGGAACATGAAGGAGGTTAACCTCATCTGTTTTGATGAGGAGTCAACAATGGCAGTTATCATGATCATACAGTCCTTGCAGGACTGTAACATTGCCCAGGCCACCCAGGCTGCCATTGAAAGGTAATGGTTTCTAAGAGAACATATGAGGGGTAATTGATAAGTCCGCAGAATTGCTTTATTATTGAAACCAAAGGTGCCCGACGCATGCTTGGACTTATCCATGGAACCTCCCCCCCCAAAAAAAAAAAAAAAAGAAACAAAAAAAAATGTGATCGAAGTATGTTCAACTGGCCTAAAACTATCTATTTGAACCTTAAACCACTCCGAAAAACGAGAAAAACACGACCCGCAAAAATTTTCCTATCGGGTCTATATATGTATTGAAAGGTATCTAACTACGACAGATCAGCGGCGGAAAATACAACAGTCACGTTTTCAAAGTCTTACAGCAAAGCCAATTCAACACCGATTTCAATCAGTTTGGTCTTGATCTGTTCCAAATTTCATATGCTAAGCGGCACAATTATTGCTTTCCTTAAATATTGCTCCGTCTTGTCGCTGCAAGACCGCGAATTTGAAAAAACGCTAGAGCGAAACGATGTGACTCCCGCCAGGATGCATAGACGTATATAGGGGGATCTGTATTCGTTAAACTTTTAAACAAAAACGCAAATTATAGTTAAACACTATCTCAAAACATTAAACTCGCCGCAATTAAAACGGTGCTTACTATTTCCAGTCAGCTATGAGGCGCCAGTTTTCTTTCTCCAACTTTCCTTTTGAACGGATGCGACCATTTTGCTGTAACCCGGCTTATAAACTATTCGATATGCAAATTGACTACTGCTTCCGGGCCACAGCGATTTGGCCACTTCCGTTCAAAACGAAAGTAGGAGAAAGAAAACTGGAGTCTCATAGCAGACTACAAATAGCCAGCACCGTTAAAACTGCGGTAAGTTGAATGTTTTTCGAATGTGTTTCAGTATAATTCGCGTTTTTGCTGAAAAGTTTAACGAATACAGATCTCCCTATATACTTCTATGCATCCTGGCGGGAGTCACATCGTTTCGCTCTAGCGTATTTTCAATTTCTCGGTCTTGCAGCGACAAGACGGGGCAAAATTTAAGGAAAGCACTAAATGTGTCGCTTAGCATATGGAATTTCGACCGATCAAGACCAAAATGATTAAAATCGGTGTTGAATTGGCTTTGCTGTAAGACTTTGAAAAACATGACTGTTGTATTTTTCGCAGCTGATCTATCGTAGTTAGATACCTTTCAATACATATATAGACCCGATAGGAAAATTTTCCCGGGTCGTGTTTTTCTTGTTTTTTTGAGTGGTTTAAGGTTCAAATAGATAGTTTTAGGCTAGTTTAACATACTTCGATCACAATTTTTTTTCATTTTTTTTTTTGGGGGGGGGGGGGGGGGGGTGTTTATGGGTGAGTCCAAGCATGCGACAAGCACCTTTGATTGAAACATGGATAGAAAATGAAAAACCTAAATACATCTTATACCTTTACTCATGACTAGCATTATTATTTAGGTACATTGAGCAATAAAGTTTTCATGAAACATTGAACAACAATACTATGTTGTACTTGAAGCACATCAAAGTCGGATCACACTGACGTTACTTAATTGTCAAAGTCCAGGGTCTGGTTAATTTTCTCCATGTAATCACCACCTGTGGCCACACACTTTTAATGTCTATGTACCCATTGGTCAAATGTTACCTTAAACCAATCCTCATTGAATGATGAAATTATTTCATGTGTCTTCTTGTGTAATTCTAAAGAGGTTTCAAAATGGCCTTTTTGGATATAATTTACATGTAGGTAATTTACTCAGACATGGTAAAGTCCGGTATCTATTCAATTGTTATCATACGGGGACTCGCGGTAACAGGTGTATCGTTGTAATAGGTGTAAATTAAAGGGATACACATCAAGTTATTTGGCGTCTCACCTGGATCCAAGCGGTTTACTAAGTCAGTCATGTCAGTCTGAGAAGAAGAATGGTTAGAGGATGTATTCTGTCAGATTATAGCATACATGTACTTGCAGTTTCTCTTTATTGCAATGCTTACTTTCACTGCCATGAGAAATTAGTGCAGAACCATTGTAACAATGTCTACGAGTAGATCCACAAAATAACCATGTACAGTATAAAACCTCTTTAAATTGACCACCAAAGCATGTCTAATTCTGGACCTAAAAGTCAGGTAGTACTTAATGCAGGTATTATTAGTTTAACCCTTTATGCCTTTGCAAACAGAGTAGACCCAGATCAGATTTCCCCTGCAAAAGATATTGTTCATCTTTTTGTTTGCCCAGAGACATATACATACATGTATATACCGTATATGTCTCTGGTTTGCCTTGTGGTGATAATACATATTAATTCTAAGGTCTAAAAACCCTAAGAAGAATGCCCTTATAAGTTGAAAAATTACTGGGACAACAGTTTTATTATGCCCCCGTTGACGATAGTCGGGGGCATTATGTTTTGCACACGTCCGTCCGTCTGTCCGTGTGTCACGCTTTTAAGTGCAGTTGGTTGTCACAGTTTTTCAAGTGTTACAAGTCAGTAATTTCTACAATTATACACATGAAACTTCACATACACATCAATTACCATCTGTGCTATCATTTGGCACCCCACCCATGCTTCCTGCAAGCCCAAGGTAGAGGTCAAATGACTTGGAAATTTTACGTGCAGTTGGTTGTCACATTTACGTGCAGTTTTTCGTGACAGTTTTTTCATTGTCTTATATCTCCCTAACCACTGTAGCTATTGCCATGGAATTGCATATACACATTAAACACCATCCATACTTTCATTGCACACCCAGCCCATGCTGCCCACAAGCCCAAGGTCAAGGTCAAATGACTTGGAAATTTTATGTGCAGCTAGGCAAGCACCTACACAGGGGCATCACTGTGTCTTACAGACACAATTTTCTAGTTTGTTATTATAACAAATAAAACTGTCGTCCCAGTAAGTTTTCAAAAGTGGTGCGAAACGTCCCTTTAAATTTTCAATAGTGAGGCGAAACGTCCTGGAAGGAACTCGTTTTGGATGAAAACATCCTGTAACCGCTCCTATAGGTCATAATTAGGATTCATCTGTTGTGGGTCTACTTTGTTTGCAAAGACGTGGAAAGGCATATTTAAAGTCTCAGGCGATGAATAAGTTAAACTTAATAGCTCAGGCTCTGCAGATCTTCTTACATGACATTGTACTAACTCGAAGATTCACCGATAATCGTGTTCATGAATGATTCTGTTAGATAATTCTTTTCTTCTTGAAAGTCATAACAGAACTTCAAATAGAAAACAATGATAACCTAAGCGTTAATATTTGTATCTACATGTACTTACGATTTTCAAGCTCATCCAAAGTGCATGTCTGGTAAAACAAATTCTGTGTTCATTCTTCTACTCGCTTTGTAATGGTGGACAAGTCATGTGATATTCAAAATGGTGGTGATCAATTAATCAAAAATTGATTTGTGTATAAGTGTGCATAATAACCCCAATATTATTAATATCACCTCATTTGAACAATATTGGTCATATTTGTTGAAGAAATGATCCAATACAGTAACTGCTTGTCTTGAAAAACGGTCCACAATAGTACTTTTTGTAATAAACTGAGCTGATTACCTATCTACATTGCAAAGTCTGAGTAAATCGTTTTTGGAAAGCCAGCTGATTTACTGTCGCTGGACTGGTAGAATTGATGTCTGTGTAAACACAGACCCCAAAAATGTATTCAATCAATGTTCATGATGTTGTTATAGCTTACATGAATATGCATGGAGCAAAGGGTTAGCAGAGTTACCGGTATACATGTACAGTAAAACCTCTCTATAACGACCACTAAATTGTGTTAATCAGTTTTAGGCAGGTGGTTGCTTAAAGCAAGGTGAAAGTAAAACAGAACGCTCCTATAGGAGCGTTCTGTTTTACTTTCACCTTGCTTTAAGCATCCACCTGCTTTTAACACAAAATACTTGATGTAATTAAGTGGTCGTTGTAGAGAGGTTCTACTGTATCATGAAAAGTGTTTATAGTTTGAAGACTGTAATGTATTGCTCTGACAAGCACAAGAATCCATTGGTGGTGTGTATGTATGTTCATTTCATTTCCTATGATATGTATAGACCTGTATCATATGTCTTAGCTCATTACCATGAATGTTTAACCTTTAAACGTAAATATATCTTTTAATGTCTTTGCAAACAGATAAGACCCAGATCAGACAGCTCCTGTTAGATATGTCTAATCAGGGTCTGCTTTCTTTGCTTATGACACAATACATGTGTAGATCTGATTCTATATTCATATGTGACTGTAAAAAGTAAGTTATATCTTTACATAAATATTCACGGAGTTAAGTGTGAAATCAGTAGTTTTGTCATTTTGTTTTTAGGTACAAATCCAATGTTGCACAGAATGGAGTAGGTGCTGACAATTTTATACTGTCCTCTGACAATGGTAACTATAAAACTGCAGCAGGGAGACCAGTACAAGAACAAGAAAAAGACAATAAAAATGCAGCAGGAAGACCAGTGCAAGAACAAGAAAAAGACAGTGAGAGAAAGAGAAAACAAGAAAATGAGGAGAAGGACGAAGCTCCAAAGAATGTGAAACTTGATGATAAAAGTGACACTGAAAGTGAGGAAGATGAAGTAACAGCTGATGATGTGCAAGATAGAGCTGTCCCTGTCAAGAGTATGTTAGGGGCAGCAAGAAGTGGTTATGGTATGGAGAGCAGATATGGCCCAGCAGGCAAGCCTGAAGCTGCTCTTGAAACAAAATTTGCTTGGGAGGACTCAAAAGAATTTGATGATGGAGAAAATGATGATGAAGAAGTTGCAGAAGAACAGCAGGAAGAAAAGGAAGAGGAGGAAACAGTTGAGGAAGAACCAAAGTCATTGGAGAAAGACAGAGATACTGTACCAAGCATGAGATACAGCTTCCATAGAGGTGGAAGGGAACAGGTACAGACAGAAGCTGGTATTCAAGAGACAGACACAAGGACAGCGGAGCAGGTGACAGATGATACAGAAAGTGAAGATGATGCTGATGATGATCAAGTTGAACGTGATGTAAGTGGTGCTGGAAACTTTGGTACATCTAGTGATGATGATGAGGAGGAGGATCATGTTGATAATAGGTAAACATTGTTTTGTGTTCAACCCTTTACTTGATAAATGTTCACAAATGAAAGTGTGACATCATGAATATTAATAAGATTACCTTTTGTAAATGGCACCGAAATACAGATATTTTTGTCCACGGCAAAATCTGTAAAAATTAGATTTATATTATGTCATAAGCAAAGAGAGCAGACCTTGATGTGACAGCTCTTATAGGAGCCCGTTTCATCTTGCTCTACTCTGTTTTCAAAGGTGTTAAAAGGTGTTTCTGTCAGGGAAAGGATTAACACTTTGCTCATTAACATCTACCTCATGAGTAACCCTTTCCTCCATGAATATTCATGTAAGGAAAAAATGATAGTTTAAATATTAATTAATTTGTTATAATAGCATATTGACACAGGAAATTTTGGCCTTGCCAGAAATTGTAAAATCATATCTATATTATATCATAAGCAAACAGAGCAGACCCTGATCAAAAGGTTCCTATAGGAGCCATCTGATCTGGGTCTACTCTGTTTGCAGAGGCATAGAAAGGCTTATTTATGGAGGAAAGGGTTAAGAAATAATGAATTCAAGGATATTTATTGAAGTTTTATAATGACATCTGTATACAGGAAGTTTTAGTCATGACATAAACTGTACAAGTAGGTCTGTATAAATCCATAAGCAAATAATGCAGACCCTGGTCAGACATTTCCTATAGGAACCATCTGATCTAGGTCTTCGCTATTTGCAATTGTATCAAAAGATGTCAGTATGAAATTGTTGTCAACCAAATTGTGTCCGCTACAATTCCGAGAGTTTATTTTTCTCTTCAAAAATACAGAGTGTCAAAATAGTTGGATCCTGATCAAATTAGGAGTAACCTATAGTTGGATCCTGATCAAATTAGGAGTAACCTATAGGTAGGGTTGGCACACATCAGGGAAAAGTATGGGGGATATTGAATATTTTTCAAGGTCTGGGAATTTGGAGAACTGTGAGAGAATTTTGAAAATATAGGAAATTGTATGGGAATTTTGAAAAAATGAGATTCAAGGGCATACATTTTAACTCTTTTTACCTTGGAGACGTATATACTGTTATTATATCCTAGAGTTTGTCCAGCAAATTCCTTTAGAAGTTTATGCTTTTCATACTAAATGGACTCTATATTTAACACAGATGGGGTAGTCCAATTTGATAATTCAGGATTGAAAGGGTTAAGCTTCCTAAAACAATATGACATAAAAGTTTGACCAAATGTCACAATCTAAAGTGTCATGGAAGTTTGAAATTATGTCTGGCAGATGTCAGGGAATTTTGTTTCCTCTAGTTTGTGGCAACCCTGATAGATCAAAATTGTACAGGTAATCATGAAATTCACTGTGAGAGTAAAATTTTGTATCATATTAATTGATTGCCATAATTGTGAACTTTACTGTTTACCCAATAGACACCTTTTCATGCCTTTGTAAACAGTGTAGATCTAGATCAAATGGTTCATGTAGGAGATGACTGATCAGGATCTGCTCTGTTTACTTATGACAACATAACTCTGATTCTACAGTTTCTTATATTGTAACAAATCCCCAGTTCATGATGTCATCATAAATATCCAGCTAATTAATATTCATATGTGCAATGTTTCTTAGGCTCGAAAAAGCAAGTTTCTATTAAGAAAAGGGTTAACCCATTTCCTCATAGGCTATTTTCAGATCCCACCTCTTTGAATAAATCTACTGAAAAGGGACATTAATTAGAGGAAAGGAATATTTTAGAATTGTGTTGGGTTGAAACCATTGTGGTGAATACAGCATTAAAATTTTGCTCCTATGGAGCAAATGCTCTATTTATCACAATGGTTTCAAAAAGTGACTTTTACAGAGGTGTAGAATATAGGGTTAATCCTACTGTAATTTGAAATTTGCGACGGTATATGAGGTTTTTAACGGTCGCAAATTATTTTAATGGCGACGCCGAAGGCGGAGTCATTAAAATAATTTAAGACCGTTAAAAACCTCATATACCGTCGCAAATTTTAAATTACAGTAGGATTAACCCTATTCTAACGCAATCTTAACACAAAAAACGACAAATTGTTGAGCCGATTTAAACTCAAGTAATATCCTTTGCGCGCGGATGATTAAATGAGTGATGAGGCAAGAAATAGTGCACCAGTTTCTCTCAGATTTCTTAAAGTAACTGTGTTTTCACCCTGGTTTATATATATACATTTCATTAGTCATGAATAATTGTACGATAGCTATTCAACATGCTCAGTACATACATTCAATACACATTTTGGTAAAGTAACGTCATCTTAGTCTTTGGCGCCATACGGGAAAACGTCGCCTGTAACAATGACGTCACGTTATAACGTTATGTTTGAACGATATAATAAATAATGCCTAATCTGGATCCCAACGCTTAAGAGTATCTCAATAATTCTCCACATGACACATGTGCATATAAGAGACCGTTCAAGTCGTGACAAAGTAAACAATGGAAAATAACTTGAAATAACGGGTCAAACTGGAATAGATCTAGATTTATATGTCAAAGTATGCATACGGATTTACCATTGCTTATAAACAACGCGCATTGATATATTTACATGCACATGGTGTTATTCGGCCGTTTTCGATTGGTTGAATTTGCGACATATAAAACACTTTTTATATGCCGCAAATTTGGTCAAATGAGCCAATCAGATTTCAGGAAATTGACAGATTGCGTTAGAAAGGCGTATTTATGGAGGAAAGGTTAAACCTTCAGAATTGATCACATGTAAAAATATAAGTTACCCTTTACTCCATGGATGCGCCAATTAATACTTTCTCAAACAGAGTAGACCAAGATCAGATGGCTCTAAAGGAGCTGTCTCGTCAGGGTCTATTCAGGTGGCTCTATAGGAGCTGTCTGGTCAGGGTCTGTTCAGGTGGCTCTATAGGAGCTGTCTGGTCAGGGTCTGTTCAGGTGGCTCTATAGGAGCTGTCTGGTCAGGGTCTGTTCAGGTAGCTCTATAGGAGCTGTCTGGTCAGGGTCTGTTCAGGTGGCTCTATAGGAGCTGTCTTGTCACGATCTGTTCTGCTTTTTTCATGAAATATTATTATAGATTTATTTCTATATTATCTCTACCAAACATTCTCGTGTTCATATGCCATTATGAAAATGCATCTACTTAATATTCATACAGTCTTTATCTATATGAATATTCATGAAGTAAAAGATCTTTCACATATTTGTGAACAGAGTAGACCCAGATCAGACAGCTCCTGTAGGAGCCGTCTAATCAGGGTCTGCTCTGTTCGCCAATAGAATTGATAGATATGTTTCTTAAATTTTTAAAATGGCTACAATCTTCCACTTTCCATATTTCATTTTAACTATTTTGTCCATGAAAATTCAGTAGGTATTGAATTTGGAATAAACATAGAACAGGGAAAGGGTTAAAAAGCCAGCAGCTTTGTGAATATAGTTTGCTGTACATGTATTTTCAGAGACCAAGCTGATGACCAATTACAAGATATTGATGAACAGAAGATAGATGAAACGGTCTCCAAAATGTCATATCTTCTAGAGAAGGTTCAAGACAGTCCACAGGATACAGAGGGTAACTCTAGACAAAACGGGGATGTCAAAGAGGAAGTGACTGTTCCAGACTTCCTTAAGGACAAGGAGGATCTTAGTATGTGTGATAGTGTTGGAGGGAGCATGGTCAGAATTGAGAAAAAAGATGTTGATGACTTCATCGATTAAACAGAAAACAGACCAATGATATCTGCGTGGATTTCATTTCTGGATAATATTGGTTAACACTAAAAATATTTAATTTTTACCCTTTCTCTCATATAAAAGCTTTTTCATGCATTTGCAAACAGAGTAGACCCAGATCAGACAGCTCATATTGGAGTTTTCTGATCAGGGTCTGCTTTATTTGCTAACGGAATCGGATAGATATTATTATTATTATTATTATACCACATTTATATAGCACTCTTTTCACATAGGATATGTGCATTCAAATGTGCTTAATGTTTCGTTGCTTTCTAAAATGGCTACAATATTCCACCTTCCATTGTAATTATTTTGTCCAGAAATATTCAATAGGTATTGAAATTTGGAATAAACATAGAACAGGGAAAGGGTTAAATAACAAAGTGTTTAAACAGAGTGATAGACAAAGAGGCCTATTTCCAGTTATAAAAATCATTATTTCTTTAACCCTTTCCTCCATAAATACGCTTTTCTATGCCTCTGTAAAATTCGCCTATTGAAACCATTGTGATAAATAGAGGATTTGCTCCTATAGTAGCAAATGCTCTATTTATCACAATGGTTTCAAACTACAAAATTCTAAAATTTTCCTTTTATCTAGTTAATGCTCCATTTCGATAGATTTATTTAAATTGGGTGGTTCTAAAAATAGCCTATGAGGGAATGGGTTAACAAACCTTATGTTGTGACCACTCCTTGAATTCATCTCTTCAAGACATGTATAAAATATGGGAGCAATGGAGAGGTAAAGGGAGTTATTGTTTAGAACCCCTAATGCGACCACCATAAAGGGGGCTTATTCTGTGTCTTAAAGGCAGGTGGTTGCTTAATGCAGCATGAAAGGATACAGAAAGCTCCCTGCTGGAGCTTTTTGCATCACTTTTATCCTGCATTAAGCTCCTACCTGCTTTGACAGACACTTACATTTATTCATAAAGTGGTTGCATTAGAAGGGGTTTACTACACATCTTATATATGATGTAAGAAATGGCATATACAGTTGAACTTCAATATCATTGAGGGCAGGAACCCTATTGGATATCAAGGTCACTTTTTCTAAAAATAGATCATTTTTTAGTAGAATTTTACAGTTTCAGGATGATGAAAGTTTCACATGTGCATTGATATTAATGAGGGCAGGAACCCCATTGAATATGGACTTTACCAGACCAAGGTCAAGGTCACTTTATCTGAAAATCGATCATTTTTCAGTAGAATTGTACAGTTTCCTGACAATAACTTTAGTTCTGCATACCCGATCTTCATGACACTCCACATGTGCATTGATATTAGTGAAGGCCGGAACCTTATTGAATATGGGCTTTGTCTGACCAAGGTAAGGTCATTTTTTTCTAAAATAGATTTTTTTCTGTAGAATTGTCCCAATTCTGGACAATAACTTTAATTCTCTTTGTCGGATCTTGATGAAACTTCACATGTGCATTGATATTAATAAGGGCAGGAACCCTATTGAATATGGGCTTTACCGGACAAAGGTCAAGGTCACCTTTTCTAAAAATAGATTGTTTTTCATTAGAATTTTTCCCGTTTTCAGACGATAACTTTAGTTCTGTATGTCCGATCTTCTTGAAACTTCACATGTGCATTGATATCATTAAGGGCAGGAACCCTTTTGAATATGGGCTTTACCAGACCAAGGTCAATTTTTCAAAAAATAGAATGTATTTCAGAAGAATTTTAGTTTCTGGACGATAACTTTAGTTCTGCATACCCGATCTTCATGACACTCCACATGTGCATTGATATCAGTGAAGGCCAGAACCTTATTGAATATGGGCTTTGTCTGACCAAGGTAAGGTAATATTTTTCTAAAATAGATTTTTTCTGTAGAATTGTCCCAATTCTGGACAATAACTTTCATTCTCTGTGTCAGATCTTGATGAAACTTCACATGTGCATTGATATTAATAAGGGCAGGAACCCTATTGAATATGGGTTTTACTGGACAAAGGTCAAGGTCACCTTTTCTAAAAATAGATTGTTTTTCATTAGAATTTTTCCCGTTTCCATACGATAACTTTAGTTCTTGAAACTTCACATGTGCATTGATATCATTGAGGGCAGGAACCCATTTGAATATGGGCTTTACCAGACCAAGGTCAATTGTTCAAAAAATAGATTGTATTTCAGTAGAATTTTACAGTTTCCGGACGATAATTTTAGTTCTGTACATCAGATCTTCATGAAACTTGCTGAAATGGAAAGAGCATATTGAAAAGACCCTTAAAAAATGTAATTACAATCTTTATTTACTTTTTAGGATGAAACAGTTTCTTAATATACATTCAAGAAAACTTTTCTTTAATGCTTATATTCTCCCCCATTTAGACTATTGTTGTACGATTTGGGGTAATTGTTCTCAAGAGCTACAAAATCGGGTAATAAAATTCCAGAAAAGAGCTGCTCGCATTATTTTGGATAAGGATTTTGATGCACCATCTGAGACACTATTTCGGTAACTACATTGGATGACTTTTCCAGAAAGAGTTAACTACAAGAAGGCAATCTTTGTTTACAAATCTCTTCATAGCGAAAATTTCCCTGAATATATGCTTACAAAATTCCATCTTTCATCCAATGGCAGAAATCTTAGATCCACAACAAATGGAGAATTGAAAGTGCCCAAACCTAATATAGAGTTCTTTCGCAAGTCTCTATCATACTCTGGACCAAAACTTTGGAATACCCTTCCAATTCTGATAAGAAACTCCGATACTTTGAGTACCTTTAAAAAATCATATCTACAGTGGAAGTTCTCTGGTAATGCCTAAATGTTTGTGATGTATATATGTTTAAACTTTATGTTAACTCTTTCTCTGTTTATTCTAAATTTCAATGCCCACTGAGTATTCATGGGAAAGACATTTATAATGGCGTATGGAAAGTGGCACATTGTAGCCATTTTAGAAGTAAAGAAGCAGCTCTATCAAAAGCCATTAGCAAACAGAGCAGACCATGATCAGATGGCTCCTATAGGAGCTGTCTGATCTGGGTCTAGTCTGTTTGCATATGCCTGAAAATGCTTTTATATGAAGGAAAGGGTTAACACATTTTTGAATGCTATGCTGTGTATAATTTCTAAACTTTTGTTCTTCTATGTATATATATTATGTATTGAGGCCCACATGGAAGATTGGGTTTACCTAAATGTGTAGCCTCGTTAAATAAAGTCATTATTATTATAAACTTCACATGTGCATTGATATTAATCAGGTCAAGAAACCTATTGAATATGGGTTTTACCAGACCAAGGTCAAGGTAACTTTATCTAAAAATATATTATTTTTCAGTAGATTTTACAGTTTCTGGACAATAACTTTAGTGCTGTATGCCCGATTTTCAGAAAACTACACATGTGCATTGATATCAGTGAGGGCAGGAATCCTGTTGAATATGGGCTCTGCCGATCAAGGTCAATGTCATTTTTTTCTAAAAATATTTTATTTTTCTGCAGAATTTTCCAGTTCCCAGACAATTACTTTAGTTTTGTATGTCGGATCTTCATGAAAATTCACATGTGCATTTTATTAATGAGGGCAGGAACCAGATTGAATATGGGCTTTGTTTGACCAAGGTCAAGGTCACTTTTCCTAAAAATATATTGTTTTTGCAGTAGAATTTTTCCATTTCTAGAAGATAACTTTAGTTCTGCATGCCTGATCTTCGTGAAACTCCACATGTGCATTGATATCAGTGAGGGCCCAAACCCTATTGAATATGGGCTTTGTCCAACAAAGATCAAGGTCTTTTTTTTCTAAAAATATATACTTTTTCTGTAGAATTGTCCCAATTCCAGACAATGACTTTAGTTCTGTATGTCTGATCTTAATACAACTTCTGCATTGATACTAATGAGGGCAGAAACCTTATTGAATATGGACTTTACCAGACCAAGGTCAAGGTCACTTTCTCAAAACAAATAGATTGTTTTTCAGTAGAATTTTTCTGGTTCCAGACGAAAACTTTAGTTCTGTATGCTCAATCTTCATGAAACTCCATAATTATGTGCATTGATATTAACGAGGGTAGGAACCTTATTGAATATAGGCTTTGCCCAACCAAGGTCACTTTCCCTAAAAATAGATCATTTTTCTGTAACATTTGTTTCGTTTAGGGACTTACATTAAAGGTAAAAAAATATTAATTTCTGTGAACTATTGCCACCTGATATGGAGTAATGGCCTTTCATCTAAAGACATTTGACGGGCATATTTTGTGATATTTTGGCACTCAGGTATGTCTATGATTAACTGTTTAGCTGGTAACTTGGTGTCTCATCAGGATCCAGCTTGCCACTCTACGTATTGTTTCCCCAAAAGATTTAACAAATTGAAAGAAATTGTAGCAGATCTTTTTTATACCCTGCAAACTTGTATACTGGAATCAGCCTGTCCAGCGGTCGTTCAGTCGGTCATACGGTCGGTCGTTCCGTCTGTCCGCATTTGAACATGGGTAGTTGGTGTTGCAAACTCCTCATTCAGTTAGGAAGTTATTCAGTGTATAAGTAGTGTATATAATAACCACGAACAGTAGATGAGCAACACTCAATTGTCATGTGTTTAGGGCTAGGCATTGCAGAATTAAAGTTATTCAATTGATACTTTTCATACATAATAACCACAAATAGCAGATGTGCATGACACAATTTATGTCTTTAGCTCTGGGCATTGCAAAATATTCTCCCTTTGAGCTTTAAGTATTTTTTGTGTTTTTGTCCTGTTATATGGGTAGTTAGGTGACAGCTCATACAGGAGTGGTCTGGTCTGGGTCTAATCTGTTTGCAAAAATGTTAAAAGATGTATCTATGGGGTAAAGGGTTAAGTTATTTGACACTTTCCTGAAAGCTTTAAATTAGACTGTCAAAGCAGCAAGCAGAACGTTAAACCTTTACTCCGTGAATATTCATGTAAGAAATAATGACCTCAAGAATATTCATTAGATTACTTGCTATAATAGCACATGTCAGAAACTGTAGAATCATCTCTTATATAGCAAACAGAGCAGACCCTGATAGGAGCCATCTGATCTAGATCTATACTGTTTGTAAAGGCATAGAAAAGCGTATTTATGGAGGAAAAGGTTAAGGGTGATTAGGGTTGTGCATATGGTCTGATTATTCACTGTGATGTTATAAGAAGTAGTCTGTACCAACTTTTAGAATAGTTTGTTGTGATCACTTTCAATCATTTTAATGCCATTATGCTCTCATAATATTCCCCGATGTCTTAACCCTTTACTAGTAACTACATAGAGATGCCTTTTAATACCTTTGCAAACAGGCTAGACTCAGATCAGACAGCTTCTGTTGAAACTGTTTTATCACAGGAGTACATGTAGTTGCATTATATGCTCCTGGAGGAGCCATCTGATCAGGGTCTACTCTGTTTGCTTATGGAATCATGTAGATCTTATCATACAATTTTTATCAGGGCAAAAACATTTCTTGTTGATATGCCGTGATATGTATATAAATTAATATTCATATGCATATTATTTCTTACATAAATATTCATGGAGTAAAGGGTTAAGTATTCTAAGTGCCATAAGTAGATAGATCTCTTTCTGTAGAAGTATACTTGGATCCATAGTTCTAAACATTTTTCAGTGATACAAATATCATTGACCTTTTTAAAGTGAATGGATAACATATATAATTACTGTTTATTGAATTAATGTTTCCTTTTTCCACCTTTCCGGAGTTCAACAGTTTCTTAACCTTAACATTCTAAACCCAGAAGTAATTAAAGTTATAGTCCATAACTTTGTACAGCTGTAAACAATTGTAGATCAAGCATGAGGATAATTATATTATTGTCAGTACACAATGGATAGTCAAGTACTTTGAATGTTAGAGTGAATTTGGTCGCAATGAAAGTCATGCAATGTGAAAGTTACATATTAACCCACTCCCTCCTAGACTGTTTAAAGACCCAGTCTTTTTTAGGGTTTCGGCTTTGCCAAAATCCTTATAAAATGGATTGCGACTCAAACTTTCACGGAAAACCCTATTGCACGAGCTCTACCTAGCGGGAATCCCCCTAAGAGAATAAGCGCATGTGCAGTGCTTGGCTTACAATCCGGTTCCGGAATCTTACAAAATATTTATAATGAAATATGGAAGATGGATCCATTAGCAAACAGAGCAGACCCTGATCCTATGGGAGCGAGCTGTCTTATCTGGGTCGAATCTGTTTGCAGATGCATGAAAATAAGTTTATATGGGGAAATTAAGGGTTAAATAGACTTCTTCTGTTCTTCACATCATAACCTACAGTATAAAGGTTACAGCCCTGGTGGTCAGTAGTGCAGGGCAACTGTTACATCATGCTAAAATCTCTAGAGGTCATACGCTTAACTCTTTGCACGCTAGCGGCGAAACTGTGATTACCTATGCAAACAGTTTGGATCCAGATGAGAGGTCACATAATTCTGCGTCTCATCAGGATCCAAACTGTTTGTCATCTTGACCATATTTTTGCATAAAATGAAAGAAAGTTTATTGAAGAATTGAAGCAGATGGCAATTGTTACAAACAAAACATCACTCAGCATTATAAGGATTAAGCAAGCTGTACAGATCTGTAATATCGTCTGCTTCATGTTTGTCATCATTTGAATTTCTAAAAGATCAGTTTTAGGCATTTTGACCTAAGGCAAAATTGTCACAAGTTGTAAACAGTTTAGATTTTGGTCAGACAGTTACTTGGTATTAGATCTGAATCCGAACAGGGTGTCCCACTTTGCCAGCCTTTATTGTTTAAATAGCTTGGATGGTAGTATTAACAATTACTATTAAAAGGAAACAAGGGTATTTTGTATCCTTTATATTATTAAACAAGAGGGCCAGAATGGCCCTGACATCGCTCACCAGGCAATCAGAGGAGAAGATGTTCAAAGTTTTCACTATATGTTTCTAGAGAAAACTAGCCACCCCTGGGGCAGGCCAATTTTGATCCAAGGGGCATAATTTATACAACTTTTGTAGAGGACCTGAACATGGTGCTATGTGCCAAATATGAAAGCTGAGAACCTTCCAGTTTCTGATCCAGTTGTCACTATATGTTTTTATTGAGACATGGCTACCCCTGGGGCGGGGCCAATTTTGACCCCTAAGGCATAATTTATATAACTTTTGTAGAGGACCTGAATATGATAATATGTTCAAAATATGAAAGCTAAGAACCCTGTAGATTTAGAGGAGAAGATTTTCAAAGTTTTCACTATATGTTTCTATTGAAAACTGGCCACCCCTGGGGCGGGGTCAATTTTGACCCCAGGGACATAATGTATATAACTTTGTAGAGGACCTGAACATGATGCTATGTGCCAAATATGAAAGCTGAGAACCTTCCAGTTTCAGAGGAGAAGATTTTCAAAGTTTCACTATATGTTTCTATTGAAAACTGACCACCCCTGGGGCGGGGCCAATTTTGACCCAAGGGACATAATTTATATAAATTTTGTAGAGGACCTGAACATGATGCTATGTGCCAAATATGAAAGCTGAGAACCCTGTAGATTCAGAAAAAAAGATTTTCAAAGTTGTCACTATATGTTTCTATTCGAAACTTGCTACCCCTGGGGCGAGGCCAATTTTGACCCCAGGGGCATAATTTATATAACTTTTGTAGAGGACCTGAACATGATCCTATGTGCCAAATATGAAAGCTGAGAACGCTGTAGATTCAGAGGAGAAGATTTTCAAAGTTGTCACTATATGTTTCTATTGAAAACTGCCCACCCCTGGGGCAGGGCCAATTTTGACCCCGGGGGCATAATTTATATAACTTTTATATAACTTTTGTAGAGGACCTGAACATGATACTCTGTGCCAAATATGAAAGCTGAGAGCCTTCCAGTTTCAGAGGAGAAGATTTTCAAAGATTTCACTATTTGTTTCTATTGAAAACTGCCCACCCCTGGGGCGGGGCCAATTTTGACCCCGGGGCCATAATTTATATAACTTTTGTAGAGGACCTGAACATGATGTTCTGTGCCAAATATGAAAGCTGAGAGCCTTCCAGTTTCAGAGAAGAAGATTTTCAAAGATTTCACTATTTGTTTCTATTGAAAACTGACCACCCCTGGGGCGGGGCCAATTTGACCCCAGGGCCATAATTTATATAACTTTTGTAGAGGACCTGAACATGATGCTATGTGCCAAATATGAAAGCTAAGAACCCTGTAGATTCAGAGGAGAAGATTTTCAAAGTTGTCACTATATGTTTCTATTGAAATCTGGCTACCCCTGGGGCGGGGCCAATTTTGACCCCGGGGCATAATTTATATAACTTTTGTAGAGGACCTGAACATGATCCTATGTGCCAAATATGAAAGCTGAGAACGCTGTAGATTCAGAGGAGAAGATTTTCAAAGTTGTCACTATATGTTTCTATTGAAAACTGCCCACCCCTGGGGCGGGGCCAATTTTGACCCCGGGGGCATAATTTATATAACTTTTGTAGAGGACCTGAACATGATGCTGTGTGCCAAATATGAAAGCTGAGAGCCTTCCAGTTTCAGAGGAGAAGATTTTCAAAGATTTCACTATATGTTTCTATTGAAAACTGACCACCCCTGGGGCGGGGCCAATTTTGACCCCGGGGCCATAATTTTTATAACTTTTGTAGAGGACCTGAACATGATGTTCTGTGCCAAATATGAAAGCTGAGAGCCTTCCAGTTTCTGAGAAGAAGATTTTCAAAGATTTCACTATTTGTTTCTATTGAAAACTGACCACCCCTGGGGCGGGGCCAATTTTGACCCCAGGGCCATAATTTATATAACTTTTGTAGAGGACCTGAACATGATGCTATGTGCCAAATATGAAAGCTGAGAACCCTGTAGATTCAGAGGAGAAGATTTTCAAAGTTGTCACTATATATTTCTATTGAAATCTGGCTACCCCTGGGGCGGGGCCAATTTTGACCCCAGGGGCATAATTTATATAACTTTTGTGGAGGACCTGAACATGATCCTATGTGCCAAATATGAAAGATGAGAACCCTGTAGATTCAGAGGAGAAGATTTCCAAAGTTTTACTATATATTTCAATAGAAAACAAGGCACCCCTGGGGCGGGGCCAATTTTGACCCCAGGGGCAAAATTTATATAACTTTTGTAGAGGACCTAAAGATGATGCTATGTACCAAAGATGAAAGCTGAGAACCCTGTAGATTCAGAGGAGAAGATTTTTAAAGGTTCAAATTGTTGACGCCCGACGACGGACGACGGACGACGACGGACGACGGACATCAAGTGATCACAAAAGCTCACCCTGAGCACAAAAGTGCTCTGGTGAGCTAAAAAAACATTAAAAGGAAAAAAGGAGAAAGGCAAACAAAATGAGACAAAGCACTTTCTTATCTTTTAATTTATATACATTTCATCATTTATTGATTTATGTGTCAGGCTTATAGTATCTTATAGTGTCTTATAGTATCTTATAGTAATGTAATTTATTTCTAATTCATATCATTTATTTCTATGACGGCGGTTACTGATCAGGGTCTGTAGTGTTTACTACAGCACTAACTGTAATTTGCATGTATGACTATAATTTATTTTTAATTATATCATTTATTGATATACTTGTTACATGTATGATGCTGCAAATAGCGAAGACCCTGGCCAGTTGTGGTAACTGATCGGGGTATGTATTGTTTGCAGCACAGACTCACAGATTGGCCCTGAACAGACTCACACTCGCAGTCTCCTCAGGAAAAAGTAAGAAAATACAACGCAATCACACAAAAAGACAAAGTATAGGCATGGATAAACTATTCTATGAACTTCAGGGTCTTTTCTGTTTGCAAAAGCATAGAAAGGCTTATTATTTTTGCTCAGACCAATTGTACCCGATATGGAACCCTGAAATCGTCTTCACTATATAATATAAAGTGAAACAATATTATGTGTCTAACAACCCATATACCAATGGGAGGTTTTACTTCAAATTTTCACCCATGATAAGCTGTCAACCTTGATGTGAAGATTTTCTTAAAGAATGTAATCATTGCTCTGACTATTTTACCAGAGTTATGGGACTTTGACATTTTCTTCTCTGTATAACACATAGTCAAAAGTGCTTGATATAGAGACACTATTGTTAGTGGGAGGGGTGCATCAGTGTCTTGGAAACAATTTTCTAGTTAATTTTATTTTCCCTGTTGTATCCTGCCATGCTAAGTTGAAATATATTTGTTACTTTATAATTTGTCAAATTGTTAATATCACCCCACAGTATATTTGGCAATTATTTGTAGGGTATTTAGAATCATAAGGTCTAAAATTGGTGGAAGTGTATATATGGATAAGTGAATGATGCATGCTAATTACTGTTATGGTCCACCAGATAGTAGCAGAAGTATGACCCTTACTTTCAAATAATGGAGTGATGGCTCTATACTACATTAAACATCATTTTTGGCTCTATTGGCACAAAGTGGCAAGTTGAGCTATTGGATCGCCCTGTGTGTGACATGTTCATAAAACAATTCTTTAAATGTCTTCCAAACTACTGACATGATTTTCAGAAAAATCCACAGCAAACAATCAATATAATAAATATATATTATGTCCGAAACCTTCAGTACTGTCAGTACTTTGATTAATTAAAATACTGAAAAGGAGCATTTACTACAAAAAGGGGTTGTGTAGTTCTGAAACCAATGTGAGAAATGGAGCATATGCTCTGTTTAAAAAATGACTTTTACAGAGGTTTCATAAGGTGTCAATGTGAGAGAATAAAGTTTATGGAAGGTCAGTCATTTTGAAAGTTATAGATTAAAAGTTCTGCTTAATAGAAGGCCAAGCATTGCTAAAGTGATAGAGTAATGTTTTTCACAATGGAGGGTTGGGCATTGTGAACATTATAGCGTAGTGTTTTTCACAATGGAGGGTTGGGTATTTTGAATGTTATAGAGTAATGTTTTTCACAATGGAGGGTTGGGCATTGTGAACGTTATAACGTAGAAGATGAGCATTGTAAAAGTTATGGAGTAACATTTCATGCATTTGCAAACAGAGAAGACTCAAGACCCAGTTCAGGGTCTGCTCTGTTTGCTTTTGACATGATATAGGTCTGATTCTACAGTTTTTGTCAAAGCAAACAATTTACTTGAAAAGTACAAAAATGAGTCGTGCAGGAAACACCACATACAGAACAAACAGTCGCCCGAACAGCAACACAAGGAAACAGCAAATGTACAAAACTATAAAAACATCGAGAGACGCACAAAGACAAAACAAACATACAATAGGGGGAAGATGGAAGTACCGCCTTGGAACGGTCAGTGACAAAAGTCACTGGGGGGTTAAACCGGTTTATGGGCGCCCAACCTCACACTTATTACCATCCCCACCCTAAAAGACAAACAGTGTAAATAAACGTATCCCCTCTCCGACTAATCTACAACAGCCGCGACGGCAAATACAGTGGTAAAGTGCATGTATAACGAAAACATTTAAGTGAACAAACTGTATCCACCTATCGCTAGTGTACTCAATGATTGAGCTGCAAACAGAGTAACTGTAGAAAAGTAATAAAGGGTTCGACAAAAATGAAATAGTAGATATCCGACGTTCTCCTTCCATTTCTGAATTTAAGAGGTCGCCTTCATAGAGTACTAAACCTTTCTTGTCGGTGTACATGCAAAGAGGCCAGCGTGATTGTCAACTGTAAAAGGGTTGACAACCAAACATGCAGTATGTTGTAGTACTACAGGATCATATCCCTTTTTAATGAATTTTTTAACATATTTGATGAACAAAGTGAGAAAATGGGTATGTCCAGTAATTTTACGAAGTTTGTAAATCACATCACCATAAAATTCAGGATGTGAAATACTGTGTCGCAGAAGCGCCTTGAGATTACATTGGTACTTGCCAATAAGCGAGAGATTTCGATAGTAAAATTTAGAGAAAGTTTTTCTTAGTTTATGGTATCTATATCCTTGCTTAATTAAGCAGTTTTTCAGTTAAAATGAGATTTCGACTGTTAAAATCGTAAATAGATGAACACGCTCTAGCAAAACGAATAAGTTGAGATATATAAACCCCGTAAGATGGAGCATAGGGAACATCCCCGTCAAGATGAGGAAAATTTACAATATTGAAATCAAAATCATCTCTTTTGTCATATATTTTAGAAGAAATTCCATTATCAATTTTAAGGTCTAGATCAAGAAATGCTGCATAATTGTCGGACGGGTTAGCTTTATTCAATTTGAGTTCTTTAGGATAAATTGTAGGAATCAGAGCATCAAAGAAAGGGTTATCTAAGTTAAAAATATCATCCAAATATCGACAAGTTTCATTGAAGGCTTTTATAACATCTTCTTGTGATTGAGGATTCTAACGCAACATGAAATCTCTCTCATAGCAGTACAAAAACAAATCTGCGACAAGTGGTGCACAATTCGTACCCATAGGAATACCAATTACCTGACCGTATATAGCATTCCCATAACGTACAAATATGTTATCCAAAAGAAAGTTTAGTGATTCGCAAACTTCTGAGCAAGTCCAATTGGTGTAATATTTCATTTGCTCGTCAGTAAAGAAAGCTTTTTCAGCATTACATGTCAAGAATGATGTTTTTTCCCGTACAAATACTTTCTGGATTAAGTTAGTAAGCTTATCCTTAATTAAAATATCAGGAAGAGTTGTGCACTGAGTAGAAAAATCGTATGTGCTTACAGTGGACGCAAGATACCTTTTGTTCTTAAGTTTGTTTAAGACTTCTGAAGAGTTCTTAATAGACCAGAAGAGATTTATTCCAGAATTTTCATAAGTCTTATCACAGTAGAATTTTACATGTTCCTTTACCTTTGTTAAACAAGAAGTCAAAAGTATAGACAATTTAGTAGTTGTACATGAACTAGAATTTGCAATGAAACACGCTTTATATGGTTTTTTATGTAGTTTTGGTAACCAATACATTGTAGGAAGTTTATGTTGTGTAATTTTAATATCGGCTCCAAGTTGTTCACACTTTTTGACATGGTCTGAAACGATGGTCTTTTCGTCAGTAGTAACTGAAATGTATGACTTGGTATTAATAATTTCCTGCACTAAAAAAGTTCAGCAAAAAATATTGCTGGTTACATTATTTCTTACAGAAATATTGAACAGGGAAAGGATTAAATGCAAAGGTTTTACCAGAAATCATATGTTACTGTTTTGTCTGTTTTAACCCATTCCCTCATATTGATGCCTTTTGACTCCTCTTTACAAAGTCACGTTTTGAAACCAATATGATAAATAAAGCATTTGTTCTGTAGGAGCAATCACTCTATTTGTCACAATAGTTTTGAAACTACACAATTCTAAAAAAAACTTTTTCTCTTGTAAATGCTCCCTTTTGGTAGATTCATTCACAGAGGTTCAGTCTAAAAATAATCTATGAGGGAATGGGTTAAACCTTTACCTGATAGCGATGCCTGTGTGACGCTTTTGTAGATGGAGTAGACCAAGAACAGATGGCTCCTGTTGGAGCCCTCTGATCAGGGTCTGCTTTATTTGCTTATAAAATGATATAGATCAGATGCTACAGTTTTTGCCATGGTAAAAAGTCACTTGTTTATAATTGCACTGTAAAAATCTGCTAATTAATATTCTTGATGTAATTATTTCTTACACAAATAGTAGATAGTTGGCACAAATTGACAAGTCAGAATTACAACCATCTCCATAGCTACCATTAGACAATCATATCAGTTCTAAAAACTCTGGTCACATGACCAATATACCGAAAATCCAATACTTTAGTAGACCAAATTTGTCTGTCTGTTGACTTTTGTTTCCGTGTGGTTTCTCAGTAACTGCTCACTAGAATTCAATGAAACTTGACATGATGCTTTATCATAAAGAGGAGATGTGCACCCAATTATTATTTTCTGACTCAGTGATTTCCTCACAGAGATATGCCCCTTTGTTTATTTTTTTGTTGTGTTGGTTTGTTTCCGTGCGGTTTCTCAGTAACTGCTCACTAGAATTCAATGAAACTTTAACATGATGCTTTATCAAAAAAAGGACATATGCATCCAATTATTATTTTTCAGCTCAGTGATTTCCTTACAGAGTTATGCCCCTTTGTTTAAAATTTTTGTGTAGGTCTGTTGACTTTTGTTTCCGCTCGGTTTCTCAGTAACCCCTGAATGGAATCCAATGAAACTTGACATGATGCTTTATCATAAAGAGGACATGCACATCCAATTATAGTTTTCCAGTTTAATTTTTTCCTTACAGAGTTATGCCCCTTCGAATTGTGCAATGCTTTTTCATGTGACAGTCACGTTTGTGGGGGTATTAATCACCTTCAGTGATAGTTCTAGTTTTACTAAATAATGATTAGGTAAAGGGTTAAATTGATTTTTTACAACACAATTTACTCTCAATCCTTATTTAATACATGGCTACGATTGTTATAATGAGAGTTGCAAACAGTTTAAATTCTTATTAGGTGATCACTTCAGGTTACTTGACTGTTTGCCTTATATAAGTTCTACTTTTAGGGCATTGTTCAAAGTTGTGAATTGAGTGTGACACCCTTTCTTTTGAGTGTGTCACCTTATGAGTGTGACACCTTTTCTTTTGAGTGTGACATCTTTTCTTTTCAAACTGTTTCTAAATGACTAAATAGCGATAGCAAGTTGTCTTTAGCCGGTGATTTCATTTTATGTTTGTTGTATACACATACCAATACAATGTATGTGTATCGCTAGTAATCTGCTTAACCCTTTCCTTTTTTATATTCATGAAGGAAAAGCATGTAATAACATCATTTTTCTTAGATTATTATGTCTGCAGGATGCCTTGGCTCAGGCAGACACTGTAGAATCAGATGTATATTGTATTATAAGTAAACAGAGCAGACCCTGATAAGATGGCTCCTGTAGGAGCCATCTGATCTGGGTCTACTCTGTTTGCAATTGTGTGAAAAGGTGTTTATATGAAGGAAAGGGTTAACACTGAATAAAGGGTATTGTATTTTATTGTATTGTATTTGTTTGTTATATTCACATTGTTAAGAGATGTAGTTTCTGACAATTTGACTTTGTTTTCTTTCTGCCTGTGCTTCATTCCTGGCACATCACTTACAATACCCAGCCTTTATTATTTTCATCTAAAAAGCTAGTTTAGTTTAACAGTTTATTAAAGCCTCACTTTGCAGGATACTTTAAAATAATATACAAGTATCACATAATATATGATCTGGGTCTACTCTGTTTGCAAAGGAATGAAAAACCGTTAATATGAGGGAAAGGGTTATAAGAGGTGTTTCCTGATCTGGGTCTACACTGTTTGCAATATTCAGTTAACTCATTTCCCACAAGAAATCATTTTCAAATCATTTCAAATAATTTTAATAAGATTTCAATTCTTACAAATAATTTACCCAGTTTTATGCTAATTATGGAGTGAATAAAACAACAAATAGGTACATGTAGTTTATATTATGTGTTTTTTTTATCCCATAACCTTTAAAATCCTGATCACAAAAATACATAGGATAATCCATTCTTTACAATAATCAGGAGCAATATATTCAACAATTCAAATGTAAATATTTCATCTATGCCCCTGTATAAATAAATTACTGCTTAACCTGTTACTCTATAAATACTCCTTTCTACGCCTTTTTGCAAACAGTAGACCCAGATCAGATGGCTCCTGTAAGAGCCATCTGATCAGGGTCTGTTCCATTTGCTAATGATATTCATGTAATATTGATATGATCCTACAGTATCTGCCATGGCCAAAAATTCTTCTGTCCATATGCTATTATAAAAAAATATCTAATTAATATTCATAATGTTATTAGTTCTTACATAAATATTCATGGAGTAAAGGGTTAAAACAATGGACACAGTGATCTATATATTATGTAGACAAGTATATCTCTGTAAGAAGATGAGAATTAGTTCAATGACTTTGTAAGAAAAAGCAACAGCATAATCTCTGATTTAACACAAAACCAATTCACAACAAACAAGACACATTTGGGGTTTAGTGCAGATCTACCCAATTTATTTACCCATAATACTCAGACACCTAATCTCTACTTGTTTTTACAGCTGAATAGTTGAACTAAGCAACAATTTGATAACTTTAAATTAGACTGACATAGTAGCAGATAGTGAAGGCCCTTATTGAACTGTTCCTTTAGGAGTAGTTTCATCTGGGTCTGTACAATTTGCATAAGTTTGTTCAAATACTTATTTAACTCCTTCAAGACTAATAAGATTCCCCTGCAAAACAACACGTCTTCTGCTTCAGTTCTGAAAAAATATTTTTGTTTCAAAAACAGTTTGGGTGGCAAACAGTTTGGATCCTGATGACACATAGATTTCTTCAAGTTGATCCAAACTGTATAGCCCTTTCCCTCATATAAACTCGTTTTTAAGCCTTTACAAACAGAGAAGACTCAGATCAGATGGCTCCTATAGGAGTCGTCTGATCAGGGTCTGCTGTTTGCTATTGGAATTTGAAAGATCTGTTTCTTTACTTTCTAAAATGTCTATAATGTTCCACCATCAATATTTCATTATAACTATATTGTCCATGAATAGTCAGTTGGTATCGAAATTTGGAATAAAAATAGAATAGGGAAAGGGAAATAAAGGCCATCAAAAGCAGGTTCAAAGAGTTAACCCTTTCCCTGTTCCTACAGGAGTCATCTGATCTGGGTCTACTCTGTATGCAAAGGCATGAAAAAACATTATATGAGAGAAAGGGTTAGCTGTTTCAATTTTCAAAGTTTTTTTTCTACAATTCTTTTCAAAGACACAGTGTTTGAATTCTATTATGATGACTAGTTTCTAAACTTCTTATATGGATCCAAACTGAATTTGCCCATAGAATGTAGCATACTATTTTGTACTAAGCCCACTAAGTGCATATATATGTTAACTCATTCATTCAAGTTTTATTGTCTGCAAACTGTGCCAAAGGTTGCCTGTCTGAATACTTTGGGTAGGTAATGGGTGGGGTTTAGTTCATATCTCACTATGACAAAAAACAATATCTTTAATATAATATGGACAGAAAACAGGCAAATAGTATGGCACTAGATCTACACTATAGTATGGCACTAGATCTACACTATAGTATGGCACTAGATCTACACTATAGTATGGCACTAGATCTACACTATAGTATGGCACTAGATCTACACTATAGTATGGCACCAGATCTACACTATAGTATGGCACTAGATCTACACTATAGTATGGCACTAGATCTACACTATAGTATGGCACTAGATCTACTATAGTATGGCACTAGATCTACACTATAGTATGGCACTAGATCTACTATAGTATGGCACTAGATCTACACTATAGTATGGCACTAGATCTACACTATAGTATGGCACTAGATCTACACTATAGTATGGCACTAGATCTACACTATGTGCTACTCCATTTATATGCCTTTCTACGCCTTTGCAAACACAGCAGACCCAGATCATACAGCTCCTATAGGAGTATTCTGATCAGTGTCTACTCTGTGTGCTTATGAGATACCGGTAATATAGATATGAATCTACAGGTTCTCCCATGCCCAACAATTCCTGTTTCTATGTGCTATTACAACACATTTATCTATTCAATATTCATGAGGTCATTATTTCTTACATGAATATTCATGGTGGAAAGGGTTATTCAGCTGTACAGATCAGTGGAGAGGGGAGATCAGGGTCCATGCTTATAAAGCTTTTAGTTGAGTCTGAGTTTCGTTCTCAGGCTTTTGATTGGTCAGATTTGGCCAAAGGCTCAAATCTGACCAATCAAAAGCTTGAGAACGATCTCAGACTCAACTAAAAGCTTTATAAGCATGGACACTGGTTTTCGGTGTATTTAGGGTAAATATCATACATGAGATACACAGTATGGATTCAGAAATGAAACACTTGCAGTGCTTCTAAATTTGAGATGTGCACACACAAAGATTTGTGTCATGTTTATGGTTGTCGAATAAACACAGAATAGAAATAAAATATACATGTTATGTGGATAAGCAGCAAAAGTGTCAAAAATTACAATTAACATGACAAATGAGTCTGATTCAGGAAGCATGAATCTCTTTGTGTCTTCTTAATAATTTAAATTTATGTATGTACACATTTTTTAAACACAAAAATGTAAAATTTATGTGTAATGAAATTGTTATGTTTATAGATACTTTTTTTCATGCCTTTGCAAACAGAGTAGACTCAAATTAAGGTCTGCTTTGTTTGCTTATGGAATAATATAAATCTGATTCTACAAATGTACATGGCCAATTATTTCTGTATAATCTCTCATGTGCCGATACAACACTGATCTAGGTCTACTATGATTATAAAGGCACTAAAAGGTATCTCATATATGATTAAAGTTTAAGATCACTGTAACTTAAGTATATTAAAGGCTATAAACTTTATTCCTTAAAAGAAACAAAATACATATGTATAAAGTTGAGTTGAGTTTTTGTTATGTATGAAGAATATAACATACAAAATCTAAAATATAACAAATTACAAATATTATGCTTTGTTCAAACTTGGAAGTGAAAGTAAAATCAGCTTGGTTTGCAAATGTCCTTAACCCATTACTCCATAAATGTACCTTTAAACACCTTTGCAAATAAGTAGACCCAGATCAGACAGCTCCTCCAGGAGCAATCTGATAAGTGTCTACTCAGTTTGCTTATGGAATTATATAGACCTAATTATACAGTTTCTGTCACAGCTAAACATTTCTGTGTTCATAAACCAATAAAAAATCAGCTAATTACTACATGTATTCATGATGTCATTATTGCTTACATGAAAATAATCTTGATCAGAGCCCTTCAATCTGCGTGTCTACTCTTGTTTGCAAAGGCCTCAACGTGCACATACATGTATCTATGGAGTATAGGGTTATGGTCGAGACTTTTGGACACTCTACTTAATTCTTTGAAAAGAAATGGAAGTACACCTGCTTTGAAATCTGAGTTAATATATGTATTTTTCATCAACAAAAAAAATTGCTGATTATACTGGATGTTTAATTTGCCCAATATACAACCCTGACACACCTACAGTACATCTGACAATTATGTAAAAGCATTAAGAGCAAAACACTTATGTAGATAGATAATACAATTGAACCACACTTGCATTAAACTTTTGATCTAATTACTTGGATACTTGTGCTTCACTCTCCATTGGTTTGTAGACTGCCTAAATTCTGCTTCGCACAATACTGGTAACTTTTAATTAGACAAACATAGCAAATATTGCAGACCCGGATCAAAGTATTCATTGAGGAGAAATTTGATCTGGTTCTGCACTAATTGCTTATGTTCTTCTGTTTGTATACTTAAGGTAATGAGTGTATACAAATTCTGTCTTTTACAATTAATGATTGTGTATTTTTGTTCTAATTTTCACTATCTACATTAACCCTTTTCTTCATATAAACATGTTTTCACGAATTGCAAACAGAGTAGACCCAGATCAGATGGCTCCTATAGGAGCCATCTGATCAGGGTCTATTCGATTTGCTAATGCAATTTGATAGATCTGTTTCTTTACTTTCTAAAAAGGCTACTCTGTTCCACCTTCCATATTTTATCATAACTATTTTGGCCATGATCAGGGTTTGCTCTGTTTGCCAATGGAATTTTATGGATCTTTTTCTTAACCCTCTAAAATGGCTACATCATTCCACCTGCCATATTCTATTACAATTATTTTGTTTATGAATATTTAGTAGGTATTGAACTTTGGAATAAACATAGAACAGGGAAAGGGTTAACTGTACAAGCTAGCAGCGAATACGTGATTACCAAGGCAAACAGTTTGCACCCTGATAAGATGCCCAGTAGCTTGGTGTCTCATCTGGATGCAAACTGTTTGACTGTATTTTTTTTAGAATAGTAGCTGACAATCAGCTGGAAATAATTTACTTAGGGTGCAAAGTTTTAACTCTTTCCCTGTTAAATGTTTATTTCAAATTTCAGTACCTACTGAATATTCATAAACAAAATAGTTGTAATAGAATATGGCAGGTGGAATGTTGTAGACATTTTAGAGAGTTAAGAAAAAGATCCATTGGCAAACAGAGCAAACCCTGATCAGACGGCTCCTAAAGGAGCCCCATCTTGCCTGGGTCTACTCTATTTGCAAATGCATGAAAAAATGTTGATATGATGGTAAGGTTTAAACATATATCTTACAGATCACAATTTACTAGTATTAGTAAATATCCAGTAATAAAGGACTATAGTAGAACCTGTCTTAAGCGACCTTGTACTAATTGGACACAAGGATCTTAAAAAGCAGGTGGTTACTTAATGCAGGTTTAAAGTACTGCATAAAGCTCCTACAGGAGCATTCTGCATTACGTTTAACCTGATTTAAGCTACCATCTGCCTACAATGCCCTTAATTGGACCTCTTTTTAATGGTCACTTAAGACAGATTCTACTGTACAATAAAATCATAAAATACTTTGCAAAATGAACACACTTTTCCCTTTAGTGAGACTTTGAATGCACAATCAAGATATGAGTACTTGTTTTCAGTACTGAACTCATTGCAATATGTAGAACACAGTGTCTAATACCTTACCTCATAAATATGCATTTAGTCATCTTTAAAAACAAAAGAAGACTCAGATCAGATGATTCCTGCAGAGGCCGTTAGAGTAGGGCCTGCTCTGTTTGCTTATGGAATCATAGAGCTCTAATCCTACATTTTTTGCCATGCGTTCACATACCATAGTAAAGATGCAGCTAACAAATATTCATGATGTTCTTATTTCTTATAGGAATATTCATGAGGTATAGGGTTATACAGCACATTGAGAATTATCACATTATAAATGTAAATGAGAGCACTGTATGCTGATCAATTATTTAAATGGCCAAGGCTCTTCAATATGTATGATAACCATTTATAGCCCCTTACTATATACAGTAATGTCTCATTAATCCAGAATTCGTTAATCCGGAAAACTCGCGATCCGGACGAAAGTCGTGGGGAACGGATTTTTTGTGCAGTAAATTGACTCGTTACTCCGGCCGGGTCAGTAGCCCCGGGGCTTAATTGCCCACCCTGACACTTAACAATAGTGCACAGCGGAGGTGCGAATTCTTGTGTTTACAATCACGGTCATGGCTAAAACAACACCGACTGTGTGCAAACTGGCTATTTATCAAAGCGTTGCATATTCATTAATATTCCTTAATGAGATGAACACTTGCCCGATTAATTTGTTATGTTATAACCGCGCGGCCATCGTTAAACTGTTAATCATCTTAAATGATTTGCTAATTCAGAAATTACAAGGCTATATTAATTGGGGATTCCCGCTAGGGATTCCCTAAGACTCTAACTCACGCATGAGCTGGCTGGTTCCCGACTTACAAGTACATGTATGCGGATGGAATATTCGGGAAACCAGTCATGTCAAACATGGAGACCTATGTCAATTTTACAAAATTTGCCCGCAGGCAAATTCGATAATCCACATTGTATTACTCAAATGAGAGAACTGACACTTATGGATAGGGTGCAAAAAGCATTTAGAACGACAAACAAGGCAATTAATTTGATATGACTTGCGATTATTACGGGTACACGGACACATAAACGTTAAAAGAAAAGACTTCTTGATGCGCATATACATACGGTATACGATGTTTATGATTGAGTTGATATTTTGTATCATACGACCGTGATTCGTTAATCCGGAAAATTCGTTAATCCAGAAATTTCGCCGGGAAGGAACGTTTCCGGATTAACGAGACATCACTGTACTCACAAATTTGAACTGTTAGTCAAGAATAATTGAGATAATGTCGGGAATGTGGCTGCTTAATGTAGGGTGAAAGTCATGCAAAAAGCTTCTAGAGGAGTTTTCTGCATGACTGTTACCCTGCATTAAACCCTTTAATCCATGAATATTCATGTAAACAATAATGACATCATGAAAAGTAATTAGATCATTTTCTATAATGACACATGCACACAGGAATTTGTGGCAATAGCAGAAACTGTAGAATCGCATCTACATTATTCCATTAGAAACAGAGCTGAACCTGACCAGGTGGCTCCTATAGGCAGCATCTGATCTGGATTTATTTCGTTTGCAAATGCGTATAAAGGGTTTTTTATGGAGTAAATGAGTAACCTGTGACCTGTCTTTAAAGACTGATAATGATACTTAACCCATTCCCACATAGGCTATTTTTATATCCAATCACTTTGAATAAATCTACCGAAAAGGAGCATTAACTAGAGAAAAGGAAATTTTTAGAATTTTGTAGATTGAAAACATTGTCATAAAAAGAGTGTTTGCTCCAATGGTTTCAATAGGTGAATTTTGCAGAGGCATAGAAAGCCGTATGTATGGAGGAAAGGGTTAATGGAGTGTTTGGATTGGCCAGTGTTCACTGTATGTTGTATGAGTATACATGTAAATATACATCTGAGTAAATATGTAAATTAATAGCATCATGCAAGAAAGATTGTGTTATAACATGTAAAAGTATATCATGTATAATTGTGTCTATGTACCGCTCATAACACTAAACTCTTTGAATGACACAGATTCAAAGTGGAACAGTCCATATTTGTGTAATGGCAGACAAGAAAATCTTATATAATCAGTTTCCATCAAGCATAACTCAAACACTATCTTCAAAGGATTAACTTTTCTTGATGAATTTGCTTGACAAACAGTGAAGATCTGAATTAGAGTTCTCTGAATGTGGTCTCCACTGTTGAATTTGTTTTAGCCATTTCTCGCATGTAAAGGGTAAAGATGACTATTGTTTTTACAAAACAAATTATCAACAGCTTGACAGAATACTATACAAGTTCCAATTTTCTACAATTCAACAGGAGATGACAGTGTTTGGTCACATGATTTCCACAACGTTCTTATCAAACAACAAATCTATCAAAAGATTCATGCAAACCAAACCCTTTACTCCATAAATATGTCTTTTTACTCCATCGCAAACAGAGTAGATCCAGATCAAATGGCTCCTACAGGTGCCCTCTGATCAGGATTTGCTATGTTTGCTTATGAAATAATAATGGTTAAATAGTAACACCATGGATAGTAATTAGATTAACTTCAGAAGCAGATCTTTATTATGCAAAAAGCCAGAAGCAAACAGAGCAGACCCTATAGAAGCCATCTAATTTGGGTCTACTCTGTTTGCAAAGGCATTGAAGGGTACATATATACGGAGTAAAGGGTTCAGATCCCTTACTAAGACATGGTAAAGGTCAAAACATCTGCGCAATCAGGAAAAGGGTTCAATATAGACAATGCAATTGTAATCCTAACCCTATTGCTTGAGATCATTTGTAAACCCGTTACTACATGAATATTAATGTAAGAAATTATGACATACCGGTATATTAATTAGATTACTGTTTATATTGGCATAATGAACACAGGATAGTTTGGCTATAAAGGCAGAAACTGTAGATATATATTTGTATTATAAATATATATCATAAGCAAACACAGCAGACCCTGATCAGATGGCTCCTATAGGAGCCATCTGATCTGGCTCTACTCTGTTTGCAAAGGCATAGAAAAGTGTATTTATGGAGTAAAGGTTTAATATCAACCTGTTACCTAATGAATATTCATGTAAGAAATAATGACTAAATAAGTATTAAATAGATGAATTTTGTAAAAGGCATATGAACACAGAAGTAGTTGGTTATGGCAGCTAGAAACTGCAGAATCAGATCTATATCATTCCATAAACAAACACAGCAGTCCCTGATCAGACAGCTCCTATAGGAGTATAATTAGTTGGTTATGGCAGCTAGAAACTGTAGAATCAGATCTATATCATTCCATAAACAAACAGCAGTCCCTGATCAGACAGCTCCTATAGGAGTATAAGTAGTTGATTATGGCAGCTAGAAACTGTAGAATCAGATCTATATCATTCCATAAACAAACACAGCAGTCCCTGATCAGACAGCTCCTATAGGAGTATAATTAGTTGGTTATGGCAGCTAGAAACTGTAGAATCAGATCTATATCATTCCATAAACAAACACAGCAGTCCCTGATCAGACAGCTCCTATAGGAGTATAAGTAGTTGATTATGGCAGATAGAAACTGTAGAATCAGATCTATATCATTCCATAAACAAACACAGCAGTCCCTGATCAGACAGCTCCTATAGGAGTATAAGTAGTTGGTTATGGCAGCTAGAAACTGTAGAATCAGATCTATATCATTCCATAAACAAACACAGCAGTCCCTGATCAGACAGCTCCTATAGGAGTATAAGTAGTTGGTTATGGCAGATAGAAACTGTAGAATCAGATCTATATCATTCCATAAACAAACACAGCAGTCCCTGATCAGACAGCTCCTATATGAGTATAAGTAGTTGATTATGGCAGATAGAAACTGTAGAATCAGATCTATATCATTCCATAAACAAACACAGCAGTCCCTGATCAGACAGCTCCTATAGGAGTATAAGTAGTTGGTTATGGCAGCTAGAAACTGTAGAATCAGATCTATATCATTCCATAAACAAACAGCAGTCCCTGATCAGACAGCTCCTATAGGAGTATAAGTAGTTGGTTATGGCAGCTAGAAACTGTAGAATCAGATCTATATCATTCCATAAACAAACAGCAGTCCCTGATCAGACAGCTCCTATAGGAGTATAATTAGTTGGTTATGGCAGCTAGAAACTGCAGAATCAGATCTATATCATTCCATAAACAAACAGCAGTCCCTGATCAGACAGCTCCTATAGGAGTATAAGTAGTTGGTTATGGCAGCTAGAAACTGTAGAATCAGATCTATATCATTCCATAAACAAACAGCAGTCCCTGATCAGACAGCTCCTATAGGAGTATAATTAGTTGGTTATGGCAGCTAGAAACTGCAGAATCAGATCTATATCATTCCATAAACAAACAGAGCATTCCATAAACAAACAGAGCAGTCCCTGATTAAGCTGATCTGGTTCTACGCAGTTTGTAAATGTGTAAATATGCATCTCTAGCCACTTAAGGGTTAAGACTGAATAAAAGGTAACAGCTGTCTAATGAACCAAATATTCAAGCATGTAGACATAGGTTAAGTGACACAATTATTTTGAGAATAAGTCAATAGCACGTTATATTTTTTTTAAATATTATTTACCAAAACAATTTACCCAAAATATTTGGCTACGAGCCTTTTTGCATTAGAAATGCAAGTGTAAAAGACAAGTCTATAAAAAATATTGCCATATTTTGTTCATACATGTACAGTAAAGCCTCGATACTACAAACACTCAAACACATACCATTATTGATCTTTAACACTCAAATACATACCATTATTGATCTTTAACACTCAAATACATACCATTATTGATCTGTAACACTCAAATACATACCATTATTGATCTGTAACACTCAAATACATACCATTATTGATCTTTAACACAGGTGACAGCCTAATGCAGGGTGAAGTCATGCAGAAAGCTCCTTAAGGAGATTTCTAAATGACTTTCACTCTGCATTAAGCAGCTACCTGCCTACAAAGACATAAATTCTTCATTACTAAAATTTGTAATATCGATTTTTTGCCGTATATTGGTTTTAAAAACAGAAAATATTCTCCGGTAGGCCATGGTCAATCTTTTCAATGCTGATTTTTCAAAAGTTGAATGAGTGGTCAACCATTGTTTAACCCTTTACTCCATGAATATTCGTAAATGAAATATTGATACCATTAATATTATTAGATTAACTGATGATAAAGCACATGAACACAGGACAGTTTGGCCACAGCAGTATCTGTACACTCAGATCTATATTATATCATAAGTAAACAGAGCAGAACCTGGTCCCACAGGAGCCATCTGATCTGGGTCTACTCTGTTTGCAAAGACGTAAAAAGGAAAGTTAATGGAGTAAAGGGTTAATGTGTCAACTCGGTATGATGGGGTATAATTTGCAAGGGGATTTTGACCGACAAACAATGCAGACCCTGATCTGGGTCTACACTGTTTGCAAAAGCCAGTATGCTTGTTGTTTCCCTCATCAAACTCTTTACTCCATAAATATTCATGCTAGAAAAAAATGACATCATGAATATCAATTAATTGGATTTTTATAATGGAACTACAAACAATATAAATATTTATCATGACAGGAACTGTAGAATCAGATCTTTACAATTTCATAAGCAAACAGGTCACACACTGATCAGACAGTTTCTAGAGGAGCTGTCTGATCTGGGTCTTCTCTGTTTGCAAGGGCATAAATAAGACTATTCATGGAGTTAAGTGTTAAAGGGTCAATAACATGGGTTTTGATACTGTATGTAATACAATGTCATATATTTATATCTGTCAAATTTTAGGCACAGTGGTTGATATGTAATGCAGAGGTCCAGATAGGGTGCGTAAATTTAAATTTTTCAAGAATAGCTCCTTTATACATCCACCAAACCCTATACTGTGAGCACTCTTTAGAATAGTCTCGTTGAGACAATTATTCTAAAGAGTGGTCACAGTATAGGGTTTAGTGTAGAAATGATGATTTTATTATTTTGGTATGCACTTTTATCTGTAGCTCTGGTAATGTATCAGTGGATATTTACAGATGTATGAATATAATGTTAACCCTTTACTCCATGAATATGCCTTTCTATGCCTTTGCAAACAGAGTAGACTCAGATCAGATGGCTCCTATAGGAGCCTTCTGATCAGGGTCCTCTCTGTTTGCTTATGATATAATATAGATATGATTCTTCAGTATTTGCCATGGCCAAAATGCCTGGTGTTCATATGCCATTATGAAAATTCTGTTAATTAATATTCATGATGTCATTATTTCTCACACGAATATTCATGGAGTAAAGGGTTAAGCAAACATAGCAGACTCTCATCTGCCATCTAATATGGGTCTTGTCTGATTGCAAAAACATTAAAAAAAGAGTATCTACATGGTAAAAAAATCAACATCTGGTGAGTCTCAAGCCAAAAGGGCCAGGACTAAAATTATACAGATGTTAATCTTTTCAATACTGAATTTATTCCACATGTATGTAAAGGTAGACTGCATAAAGGCTTTAATTTGCCAGAGGATTTTGAAAGACAAACAGTCTGACCAGAGGGCTTTTCTAGAAACCCTCTGATCTGGGTTTACATTGTTTGCAAATGCTAGATTATTTGTTTCCGACATTCAAAGGGTTAACATGTTACATATTCATGTAAGAAATAATGACATCAATGATCATGAATATTTATTTGTTTAATTTTCATAATGGCATAAGTCCACAGGCATGTTTGGTATTGTTAGAAACTGTAGATTTCTATCTATTATAATTATTTCATAAGCAAATAGAGTAGACCCTGATCAGACGGCTCCTGCTGAAGCCGTCTGATCTGGGTCTACTCTGTTTGCAAAGGCATGAAAAGTGTTTATATGAGGGAAATTATTAAAACATGACACAAATACATGACAAATGTGTCAATACTATTCTTGCAGAAAACAACATGCAAGTTGTCTTTCATTTCAAATACTCATACACTAAGGCATATTAAAATTTAACGTTCTGTTATCAACAATGAGGACTCCTACAACATGTCATATTCAGTGTCTCGTAGCATTGTACTTTTGTTACCAATACTATATTTAGAGAGCATGTCATGTGGAGTGTCTGGTAGAATTGTGCTTTTCTTACTACATGTATATTTAGAGAGCATGTCACATTCAGTGTCTGGTAGCACTGTACTTTTGTTACCGATACTATATTTAGAGAGCATGTCATATTCAGTGTCTGGTAGAACTGTGCTTTTGGTACTATATTTAGAGAGCATGTTATTCAGTGTCTGATAGTACTGTACTTTTGCTACTATATTTAGCGAGCATGTTATTCAGTGTCTGATAGTACTGTACTTTTGCTACTATATTTAGAGAGCATGTTATTCAGTGTCTGATAGAACTGTGCTTTTGGTACTATATTTAGAGAGCATGTCATATTCAGTGTCTAGTAGAACTGTGCTTTTGCTACTATATTTAGAGAGCAGGTAATATTCAGTGTCTAGTAGAACTGTGCTTTTGCTACTATATTTAGAGAGCAGGTAATATTCAGTGTCTGGTAGAACTGTGCTTTTGTTGGTAGAACTGTGCTTTTGCTACTATATTTAGCGAGCATGTTATTCAGTGCCTGGTAGTACTGTACTTTTGCTACTATATTTAGAGAGCATGTCATATTCAGTGTCTGGTAGAACTGTACTTTTGTTACCGATACTATATTTAGAGAGCAATTTTGTCATATTCAGTGTCTGGTAGAACTGTGCTTTTGGTACTATATTTAGAGAGCATGTCATATTCAGTGTCTGGTAGAACTGTACTTCTATTACTATATTTAGCGAGCATGTTATTCAGTGTCTGATAGTACTGTACTTTTGCTACTATATTTAGCGAGCATGTTATTCAGTGTCTGATAGTACTGTACTTTTGCTACTATATTTAGCGAGCATGTTATTCAGTGTCTGATAGTACTGTACTTTTGCTACTATATTTAGAGAGCATGTAATATTCAGTGTCTAGTAGAACTGTGCTTTTGCTACTATATTTAGAGAGCATGTTATTCAGTGTCTGATAGTACTGTACTTTTGCTACTATATTTAGAGAGCATGTAATATTCAGTGTCTAGTAGAACTGTGCTTTTGCTACTATATTTAGCGAGCATGTAATATTCAGTGTCTGGTAGCATAGTACTTTGTTACTTGATTTAAAGTACATGTCATATTCAGTGTCTGGTAGCATTGTGCCTATGTTACGATACATGTATTTAGAAAATATGTCATCTTCAGGATACAGTATCTGCCTGCACCCTGCTGTAGTTTCCGACTATATGTAGAGCTTGTTGACGAGATATACAACACAGAAGTGAGCCACAATTCTGCCGCATCCGCTTCAATGGTGGCCTGAAACACAGAAAAGAAATCATAATATATATTGTGTAATCTTACCAGACTGAAAGATAACTAACAATAGTATGTAACCATGTTGATATTAGTAAATGTTATGATTTAAAACAGGTTTGCCTGCTTATATAGAAACATATGACTTCATGTCAACATAAACTTTTGTTGTTTTTCCAAAGTGTGTGTGTTTAAAATCAAGAAATAACAAGAGCTTAGTTGTTATCAGCTTTGCAGACATAAAATTCAAAAACAAAATTTTACTATGCACATAATCTAAACAAATGATAAAAAGTTGTACACAACCCTCAAAAACTCTTTTCTAAACTATTGGCACTCCAGGCCATTTCAAGTTTTCTAGTCCAGACTATATAAAAATTAAATAGGGTACACCAAGATTAATAGAAAAGTAAGATAACCCTAACCCTAACCCTTTACTTCATAAAAACGCCTTTCTACATCTTTCCAAACAGAGTAGACCCTTTACCTAAAAGTTGAATTACAAACAGATTTTACAGGTCTACTGACTGTCACGGCTATTTTACAGGTCTACTGACTGTCACTGCTATTTTATACACATTTGGTTTGTCTACATGATCACCCATTTCTCCATACAAAATGCAAACAAGACAGAAGGCAAAACTTAAAACTAATAACATATAGATTTAGGAAGCAAACCTCTGTTTACAGAAGTTGAGCATATCAAACAGAATACATTGGAACCTCGATATCGTGAACTAAGATAACTCAAACTTTGATTTAACTCGAGTTAATAATTCCTCCCCTTCAAAATTTGAAATACAGCATTGTTCTAAAATTCATTTTGAACATATCTATGAAGATATACAACAGCTTGATGCAGGTTGCATGTAATCCGACAGGAGCTTTCAAAGCTCCAACAGGAGCTTTCAACATTACTTTCAACCTGCATTAAGTTGTCACATCGAGAAAGTTTCCAAGTTAGACTTAGTCGGTCTCCCGAAGTAATTTTTATAGTCCCTTAACACTTTCCTCCATAAATACGTTTTTCTATGCCACTGTAAAGTTCACTTTTTGAAACAATTGTGATAAATAGAGAATTTGCTAATGTGGAGTAAATGCTCTATTTATCACAATGGTCTCAATACTAAACAATTATAACATTTTCCTTTTCTCTAGTAAATTCTCCTTTTTGGTAGATTCATTAAAAGAGGTTAGGTCTTAAAGCAGCCTATGAGGGAATGGGTTAAAGTTTGAGATATAGAGGTTTTACTGTATTTATTTCTTGTATAGGTCCCTTCACCTTAGAAAGAAGTTACACTACAAGGCTTCCATTGTTATTTCACTTTCTGAATGCCGGAAATGAGTGTGCTGGTGGTATTTGCACAAAGTGTAGTCCCTAGTCAGAGGAATCATAAAGAAGACATCTGATCAGTGTATGCACTGCTTGTCATTCAATATCAGCTCACAAATTAAATTTATAACCTTTCATACTGAATGGACTCTCTTGTTAAACAATGATGGGCCATTCCACTTTACACATTCAGCTTTCAATGGATTAACCCTTTCCTTCATATAAACGTATTTTCACACATTTGCAAACAGAGTAGACCCAGATCAGACGGCTCCTATAGAAGCCGTCTGATCAGGGTCTGCTCTGTTTGCTAATGGAATTTGTGAGATCTGTTTATTTACTTTCTAAAACGGCTACAATTTTCCATCTTCCATATTTGGTTGTAACTAATTTGTAATAAATATAAAACAGGGAAAGGGTTAAAGCCTTTGTAACAATAAGTGTGCTGATAACCCTTTCCTCCATAAATACGCCTTTCTACACCTCTGAAAAAGTCACTATTTGAAACCATTGTGACTATTTATCACAATGGTTTCAGAACTAAAACATTCTAAAATTTTCCTTTTCTCTAATTAATGCTCCTTTTCGGTAGATTCATTCAAAGAGGTTTTTGGATCTAAAAATAGCTTATGAGGTAATGGGTTAACTCTGATCTGCTACAATTTTACAATCTATTTTTATTCATTAACCCATTACAGCGTAAATATGCCTTTTATGCCTTTGCAAACAGAATGGACCCAGATCAGGTGGTTCCTGTAGGTCTTAAATCCATACCAAATACCATTACACTTATTGACACTTGGCCAAACAGTCTTTATATAATTATCATCATGGGCAAGATGAGGGAGCTGCAGGTAAAGTGTTAGCTAAAGTATTCACAAGGATAAAAGATACATTATGGCTGATAATTGTTTCATTCTGACACTTCCATTAAACTGTTACTCTATAAATATGCCTTTCTCCACCTTTGCAAACAGACTAGACCCAGATTAGAGGACTCCTATAGGAGCCATCCGATCAGGGTCTGCTTTGTTTGCTTATGAAATAATAGATACCATTCTACAGTTAATGCCATGTCTAAAACCTTTTGTGTCCATGTGCTGTTATAAACAGTAATCATTAATATTTGTGATATAATTAGTTCTTACATCAATATTCATAGAAAATATGGGTTAAGTAACCTCCACTTATCATCTATAAATGAACACCTGATCAGTCACTGAGGGGTATGTGTGTAGGAATATTATGACATCAATTTTGTAGGCAAACAAAACAAACTCCTTTGTAAACCCGTTACCCATTCCTTCATATAAACACCTTTCAAACATTTGCAAACAGAGTAGACCCAGATCAGATGGCTCCTACAGGAGATCTGATTCTGCAGTTTTTGTCATCTTAAAAAATAAATCCTTGAAAAGTTTACCTTATGAAAATTCAGCAAAAACAAATTCATTATGTTTTTATTTCTTACATGAAAATTGAACAGGTAGAGGGTTACCAAACTATCCTACATCAAAGTCTGGCACCTGAATAGACAGTAAAACCCCTCTAAGGCAACCACTTAATGAATAAACATGAGTGTCTTTATAAGCAGGTGGTTGCTTAATGCAGGACAAAAGTAATCAAGAAAGCTCCTTCAGGATCTTTCTGAATTACTTTTGTCCTGCATTAAGCTACCACCTGCAGGTAGCACCCAGAATTATACCTCTTTTAGGTGGTCGTATTAGCGGGGTTTTACTGTATATAATCAGCTGAATTCTTATAGTGGTATATGAACACAGACATTTATTTTTGGCCATGGTGGAAAGTATAGAATCATATCTATATAATCTTATAGGCAAACAGAGCACAGCCTGACCCAATGGGCTCCTACAGGAGTGATCTAATCTGGGTCAACTCTGTTTGCAAAGACATGAACATGGTATTTATATCCAGAAATGGTTATCAAGGTATCATGCATCTCTACAGACAAACCTGTATAGTGTATATATCTAGCAAAAGAACTGATTTTCCAATAATGTCACCTTCACCTTAACATATATGTAAAACTGCTTATTAATCATGCTTAGCGGGAGGTCAATATAATAAGGCAGAATTTAGGTACTGTTTAGTAGAGGCTTCGGTTTACCGAAAGTTTACGGCTGCAAGCGTCTCCAACATATTATACTGAAAAAAGTCAAATAATATTTCAAACTAAGGCAAATGGTGCAGATCTAGATGAAATGAATCCGAAAGGAGCCCTTTGACCAGTATCTGCTTATTTATTAATATTTTACTGCTAATAAGACCCTTCATTCTATAAAAATGATTTTCTATGCCTTTACAAACAGAGTAGATCTAGATCAGATGGCTCCTTTTGCAGCCAACAGATCATGGTCTGCTGCGTTTGCTTATGATATAGTATGGTTCCAAATTGACTTATTCAGCTGTAGATTACCACTGAGAGTGGAGATTGGGTATATGTATAATTAGAGTTTGTTCATTTTTTTGTAGCATTTGCAATGAAAACTAAAACATGTGCATAAATTAAAATAATTAACTATCATAGTATGATCAATATGGTTACTACTGAACAATTTCTTTTAGCACTTAATATCACTCTATAATAACTCATCAATATTATTACTAGTCAACCCTTTTCCTGTTCAATATTCTTGTAAGAAACAATACCATGAATATTTATTAGCTCAATTTTTATGTTGTTAACATTTCAAGGGATTTTTTGCATTGACAAAAACTGTACAATCAGATCTATATCATGTCAAAAAGCAAACGGAGCACCCACTGATCAGATACTATAGGAGCTGTCTGATCTGAGTCTACTCTGTTTGCAAATGTATGAAAAGGCATTTACACCAGGGAAAGGGTTAAGACATTATATGCTTTGAAGCTCATTCCAGCAGACATGGTAAACGATGAAAGTATTACAACAAACTACAGTAGAACCCGTCTTAAGTGACCGTCAAAAAGAGGTCTAATTACGGGCCTGTAAGGCAGAAAGTAGCTTAATGCAGGTCAAAAGTAAGCAGAACGCTCCTATTGGAGCATTCTACATTACTTTTGCCCTGCATTAAGCAACCACCTGCTTTTTAAAAATCCTGTGTTCAATAGATGAGTTGTCCCTTAACCCATTACCTCATAGGCTATTTTTAGATCAAACCTCCTTGAATAAATCTACTGAAAAGGAGCATTTATTAGAGAAATAGAAATTTTCAGAATTGTGTAGTTTTGAATCCATTGTGATAAATAGAGCATTTGCTCTATTTATTTGCAAATAGAGCATTTGCTCTATTTATCACAATGGTTTCAAAAAGTTACTAACAGAGGCATAGAAAGGCGTATTTATGGAGGAAATGGTTAAGACAGGCTCTTCTGTATTTTAACCTTTCACATCATTTTCCAGCCTCACAAACAGAGAAGACTCCTTCAAGAGCCGTATGATCAGGGTCTGCTCTGTTTGCTTATGGAATTAATAGGTCTGATTCTACTGCTCCTGATATGGCTAAAACTTCATGTGTCCTTATGCCATATTTAAAATTAATTGAATTTGGATTCATTTTACATGAATGAATTTGCATAAGGTAAAAGTTTAATGGAAATTGAGCAAATATTTTTCATCAGGTTCATTTTTACAAGGGTCTGTGTTTTGCTGAAATTTTCATGACATTTCCATGTCAATATCAGTGCAATTATTCTACTTTGAAACTCCTAACTTCATTAACCATTCATTCATGAGCAACTATTTCTTTGATCAGAATCATTTTACAATAATTGGTGTTTTGCTGAAAAGTGGAAATTCATAATTGCTTTTCTAAATCAGTATCAGCCTAACCCTAACCCTAACCCATATTATGTTCTACTGTGGAACAAAAATCTACATTAACTCTTTACTTCTGTACAAACAGAGAAGACCCAGATCAGATCAGACCAGACCAGTGTGATCAGGGCCTGTTCTGTTTGTTTATAGAATTATTTAGATCTGATTCAATGATTCTGCAGATGACAAAATTTCCTTTATTCATATGACACAATAAAGACTCGCCTAATAAATATTAACCCATTCCCTCATATTGACACCATTTGATACCTCTGTAAAAGTTACTTTTTTTTAAACCATTGTGATAAATACAGCATTTGCTCTATAGAAGCAAATTCTCTATTTATCACAATGGTTTCAAAACTGCACATTTCTAAAATCTTCCTTTTTTGAATAAATGCTCCTTTTCAGCAGATTCATTCAAAGATGTTGGGTCTAAAATAGCCTTTGAGGGAATAGGTTTATGATATCATAATATCCTACATCAGTACTCATAAGGTATTAGATTAACTAGAGACTTTAACAATCTACCTGACATTTTCAGCAGATCACTTAAGCTTCAAGGTAGGTCCTGTAATTCAAGCTCCCAGTCAATGAAACATTTGTTCCTGAATGACTAAGCTAAGGAAGAATCTCTCTTTGTTGTACTCACCTGGTTTTCATTTCTGCTGACACCTGTTCCAGGGATTTATTCTTGGTCTCAGGTACAAATGAGAATATATACATCACAGAGAAGGCACAGATGATACTGAACATTGTAAATGTCCATGTGACCCCAAGACCGTCTGAAAGTGTGACATTCAAATGTATGAGTATATTTGTGAAAACTTTATAACATGTTTGAATCTCAATGAGATGCTACTTATTTAACAAAAACATTTTGTCAGGAATTTTCACTTCTATCACCCCTTTAATCCAAGGTATTTTCACATGGAGTAGACTCAGATCAGATGGCTCCTTCAGGATCTGTCTGATCAGGGTCTGCACTGTTTGCTTATGACATGACACAAATGTGATTCTACATTTTTTGTCAAAACAAAAAAGTACATGTATTTTGAAAATTTGACATAAAAATTCAGTTAATAAATATTCCTGATGTCATTTCTTACATGAATACAGAACAGGTATAGGATTAACCCTTTCCATTTTAAAAAATAATGCGATCATGAATATTTATCAGATGATGTTTTATAATGGCATTTATGCATGGGAATTCTGGGCCGCGACAGAAGCTGTACCATCAGGTCTATGTTAACCCATTCCCTCATAGGCTATTTTAGATCCTACCTCTTTGAATAAATCTACCGAAAAGGAGCATTAACTAGAGAAAAGGCAAATTCTAAATTTTTGTAGTTTGAAACCATTGTGATAAATAGAGCATTTGCTCCTATTGAAGCAAATTGTCTATTTATCACAATGGTTTAATAAAGTGACTTTTACAGAGGCGTCAAAAGGCGTCAATATGAGAGAATGGATTAATTCATAAGAAATAAGACCCAGATCAGCTGTCTGCTCTGATCTTCTGTGTTTGCACAGGAGTAAAGTGATGTATCTGTGCAGTAAAGGGCTAATTTGTTGCATGGTAAGTAATTGTTGTCTGCAAACACTGCTGTCTACTATAAATGTTAATTTTCTTTTTCTTTTAGCTCTCTTTAACCCTTTCCTTCATGTAAACCTTTTAACCCTTTCCTTCATGTAAACCTATTTCCACACATCTGCAAACAGAGTAGACCCAGGTCAGAGTCTGCTCTGTTTGTTAATGAAATTTGATAAGTTTATTCCAAATTTCAATACCTACTGAATATTCATGAACAAAATAGTTAAAATGAAATATGGAAGGTGGAACATCTATCAAACAGGGTCTGCTCTGTTTGCCAATGGAATATGAAAACCTACTCTGTTTGCAAATGCATGAAAACTTGTTTATATAAAGAAAAGGGTTAAAATGGAGAACAAGAAATAGCATAAGTTGATGCTTACTTATGACATGTAAAAATGTGGAGGACACTGCTATATTTGTTGCCCAGTTGAACACTGTGGCAGTAGCAATGGCACGCCCTTTGAGTGCAGCTGGGAATATTTCACTCAACACCAACCACACAACTGGAAAGAGAAACACAGAAAAAATAACCCTTTACACCATGAAAAATAATGTAAGAAATCATGACATCATGAATATAATTTAGATTAATTTGTTACAATAGCACACTGACAGGAATTATTGGCCATGGCAGAAAGTGTAGAATCATATCTATATCACATGATAAGCAAACAGAGCAGACCCTGATCTGTAGGAGATCTGAGTCTAGCCTGTTTGCATAGGTGTAGAAAATCATAAGCTTATATTGTAAAAACTCTAGGTTTTCCAGCTTAGATTCTGCTTTTCAGATTATGGGCAAATTGTGGTAACCCTTTGAAAATAGTTTGGCTCCCAGCAAAGACACATTGTGATGACAAAACCCCAGCTCGTATAAGCAGTATCGGCCATACCCTAATTACACTAAGTACTGGACACCAAAGCTCAAATGGTTTAATCTTAAAAGTCACCATTTAATCAAGTCACCATTTAATCAAGTCACCATTTTGATAACAATTTAACTAATGAAGAAGCAAATAGTGCAGACTTGCAGGTTTGCACTATCAGTCTTAGTTTGTCTGACCGAATTCTTAGGACTATTATAGTGACCCATATAAAAAGCAAGTATTTAGACATGGGTGATAATTGTATGTGACACACCCTCAACTTATTAATGAAATGTACCTTAAATTCATATAGAAGCCTGTTCAAGCAATCTAATTTTATGTCCTGGACAAAAATTGAATGAACATGTACACTGACAGACATAACACAACAGCCAATGTGATGACCCTTTTCCCTATATAATGCCATTTCACGCATTTGCAAACAGAGTATATCTAGATCAGATGGATCCTACAGGAGCCATCCGATCAGGGTCTACTCTGTTTGCTAGGGGAATTTGAAAGATATGTTTCTTTACTTTCTAAAATGGCTACAATATTCCACCTTCCATATTTCATTATTACTATTTTGTCCATTAATATTAAGTAGGTATTGAACTTTGGAATAACTAAAGAACAGGGACAGGGTTAAAGCAGATACATCTGTTACAGAAAACATATGGTAAATTAATTGCAGTGATTTATTATGATATAGATCACAGGAATTGAGGCTTTTAATCCTTACTTTATGACTATTTATGTAAGAAATAATGACACCATGAATATTAATGAGATTAACTTCAATAACAAACATGAGCTATCTGGTCTTAGTCTATTCTGTATGCAAAGGCATACAAATGTGTATGCATGTATATATGGAGTAAAGGGTTACCGCTAATCCTGTAATTCATAAATTTTCATATAAGAAATAATGATTACTAATTAATTGAATTTTTATAATGGTACCACGAACAAAGTAATTTTTATCATAACAGAAAATGTAGAATTAAATCTATATTATAAGCAAACAGAGCAGATCCTGGTCAGATGGCTCCTAATAGTAGCCGTCTGATCTGGGTCTACTCTGTTTGAAATGGCGTAGAAAGGCGTATTTATTGATTAAAGGGTTACGAAGTAAATATTATATATTGGAGACAGGACATAACTCACCAGGTCCAAAGCTAAAAGCATAAGCTGCCACATAGCACATCAGAGCCACAAAACCTACCACTCTTTGAATGAATGAGCTAGTTTCTTTCTCTGTTGTCCCAGTTGAGTTACCTCCCTTTGTACTACCATTCATTACCACAGTTAAGTTATTTGAACTGGCAGTAATACTGTCTGAAGTCAACAGTTTAGTATTATTTCCATCTGTGTAATTAAGTCTTGTCGAGTCTTGTAATGGCACTTTGGTATGTAAATGAAGAGCATCACTTGATGACTGATTAGAGTATGGGGTGGTTGTAGGCCACGTGATGTGAGTATTGTTTTCAGTATTGCACATGCTCTGGTCCAGACAGGCCTTGCTTGGTGCATTGGCTTGTTCAAAATGGCACACTACTCCAAGAGTGAATATACTGATGCCCATCAATACGGCCCCAGTCAATAACAGCTTTCTCCTCCCGACTTTGTCCACACACAACAGGGCTATGATTGTCATCACCACCTAGTAACAAAAACAAGAGATATGATTGTCATCACCACCTAATAACAAAAACAAGAGCTATGATTGTCATCACCACCTAGCAACAAAAACAAGAGCTATGATTGTCATCACCACCTAGCAACAAAAACAAGAGCTATGATTGTCATCACCACCTAGTAACAAACTCAAGAGCTATGATTGTCATCACCACCTAGCAACAAAATCAAGAGCTATGATTGTCATCACCAATTAGCAACAAAAACAAGAGCTATGATTGTCACCACCACCTAGTAACAAAATCAAGAGCTATGATTGTCATCACCACCTAGCAACAAAAACAAGAGCTATGATTGTCTTCATCACCTAGTAACAAAAACAAGAGCTATTGTTGTCATCACCACCTAGTAACCAAAAAAAAGAGCTATGATTGTCATCACCACCTAGCAACAAAAACAAGAGCTATGGTTGTCATCACCACCTAGCAACAAAACCAAGAGCTATGATTGTCATCACCACCTAGTAACAAAAACAAGAGCTATGATTGTCATCACCACCTAGCAACAGAATCAAGAGCTATGATTGTTATCACCACCTTAAGTAACACGAACAAGCATTTTTACAGCTATGATTGTCATCACCACCCAGTAACAAGAACAAGTGTTTTACAGCTATGATTGTCATCACCACCTTGTAACAAGAACAAGAATTTTTACAGCTATGATTGTCATCACCACCTAGTAACAAGAACAAGAATTTTTAAAGCTATGATTGTCATCACCACCCAGCAACAAAATCAAGAGCTATGATTGTCATCACCACATTAAGTAACATTTTTACAGCTATGATTGTTATCACCACATAGTAACAAGTACAATAATTTTTACAGCTATGATTGTCATCACCACCTAGTAACAAGAACAAGAATGTTTACAGCTATGATTGTCATCACCACCTATTAATAATAAGAACAAGTCTTTTTACAGCTATGATGTTCATTGTTCATTTTTCACCCTTTCACAAATGTATTTTGGTGCATTTACAAACAGAGTAGACCCATATCAGATGGCTCCTGTGGGAGTCATCTGATCTGGGGTCTGATCTGTTTGTTTATGGAAGTACATAGATCTGTTTCTAGACTCTCTGCCACAGTAAAATATTCCTCTGTTTATAACGCTTTAAAATAGTATAAATATATAAATAGTTACTATCAATGATGTCATAATTTCTTACATGAATATTCAACAGGGGCAGGGTTGCATGCATAATTACAAGTACCCTAACTACCCTAAGTATTTGCACACCCATATCTCCATGGGTTTGTAAAGCTTAATGATTCGAAAGCACCTTTTTGATAACTTTAAATAGACTGAAATAGTAGCCTTCAGGAGCCGTTTGATCTAGGTCTGCACTATTTGCTAGAGTTTGTCTGTCCAAATAGTTAGGATAATAAGGGTACACGATCTAACAGTTACCTTTGTAATACCAAGACCAAGAGTAGCTAATGTTGCTGCAGAATCGGATTCAAAGCCAATTTCTTCAAAAATAGTTGGTGCATAGTACAACACATTTGGTTGTCCTGTTACCTGAAACCGAAAGTAAATTGTCAACAGTCAATCTGTTTTTTTAATCTACACAAAAACTGCTGAATTTGTCAGCCATTAAGACAAGTGGTAGCTTAATGAATCCAAAGGATTGACTAACTGTTGTTGTTGCTGTTTTTTCCAAGAAAACAACTGATAATGAATACTAGAACTAAAGGTGAATACCCCTGCAGGGCAGCCTTGATTGCAAATCCAAGGGCTGAAAGAAAATATTCACAGTTGGAGGGGAAATAATTCTAAAATGCATGGTGCTAAACACATGAAAATTGCATCTTACACATCTACTATTCATAGTTATTACATTTGCCAAATATCAATTCAGTAACTTTCAAGCTGGAGGAGGAGTTTGCAACACCAACTACCCATGTTCATGTTAAAATGACAAGAAATACTTGAAAAACAAACATCATGGTGAATAATGTAGACTCTGACCAAACTGCTCCTTGAGCAGGTTTATTTTGGGTCTACACTATTTGCCTAACTTTCTCTGGATGAACATTTAACCCTTTTCTCCATGAATACTTATGTAAGAAATAATGACATCATGAATACTTATGTAAGAAATAATGACATCATGAATACTTATGTAAGAAATAATGACATCATGAATACTTATGTAAGAAATAATGACATCTGACATGAATATTAACTAGATTAATTTAGTAATGGCACATAAACACAAGAAAATTTGGCCAGAAAGTGTAGAATCAGATATATTTTATATTATTACATAAGCAAACATAGCAGACCCTGATCAGACAGCTCCTACAGGATACATCTGATCTGGATCTAATCTGTTTGCAAAGGTGTTAAAATGCCTATTTATGCAGTAAACTGTCAACCCTTTCCCTCATATTAGTGCCTTTTCACGCCTTTGCACACAGAGGAGACCCAGATCAGATAGGAGCAATCTGATCAGGGTCTGCTTTGTTTGCTTATGGAATTATAAAGTTGGGATTCCATAGTTTTCACCAAGGTAAACAAATATAGTGGACATGCATCATTATAAAAAAGTCAGCTATTGACTATTCATGATATCAGCTATTGACTATTCATGATGTCAGCTATTGACTATTCATGATGCCATTGTTACATGCATCATTTAAAAAGTCAGCTATTGACTATTCATGATGTCATTATTTCTTACATGAATACTGAACAGGGAAAGGGTTCAGGTAATTACAGTATCTAGTATGACCACTGTACCTGTTGGAAGAAGACCAGTCCTATGGCCATCAACATTCGGCCTGCCATCCCCTCCTCCCTAGAACACATGTCACAGTAGCCACTGTTCTGTAACACAATAAGAGCATGCAAGTAGAAGCAAATCTTTGTTTCATGAGTTCCCTGTTCAATATTCATGAAAGAAATAATGACATCATAAATATTTATTAGCTGATTTTTTACAATGACTGTTGTACATAGGAATGTTTTGTATTGGTTAAACTGTAGAGTGAGATGTATTACAATTTCATAAGCAAACAGAGCAGACCCTGATCCTACAGTAGCCATCTAATCTCAATCTACTCTGTTTGCAAAGGTGTGAAATGGCATTTATAAATATGAGGGAAAGGGTTAAACCCTACTTTTCCAATATTCATGAATGAGTTAGAGCCCTTGTTACTGCTGATGCACTTTTGATGGTAGAAAAGTGTATGAACTGTGAACCATATGAAGAAAGCTCTGAACATCTTTGACTCTTTACTCCATAAATACTATTTTTTACATCTTTGAAAACAGAGTAGACACAGATCAGACAGTTCCTGTAGAAGCCATCTGATAAAGGTCTGCTCTGTTTACTTACAACTTAATATAAACTAATTCTACACTGTCTATCTTGGTACAATATTTGTGTGTTCATGTATTATTTTAAACAATACAGCCAATTGATATGCATCATGTCATTATCCATGGTGTAACTGGGTTAAAGTTTGCGGAAACAAACGTAGAGGGGTGATTCTTCAAAAATTTGTAATTTTGCCTACAAATTTTTCAAAAATATTTTGCTCATAAAACCGTTTGCTTAACACGTATACCATAACTATGAACTGTCTTTGACTTATAAAGAGTAATGTCCGTGCTGATTGTTCAATAGAAATTTTTTTTTTACATTTTATAAATTGCCAATGACCTGAAAATGTCATTACCGCAACGATGTATAATTGGACCTCGTTTTATCTTAATATTTAGTTAAAGGGTGTTTATCGTTCATGATGTGTGTAAATTATGAATATGAATAACGTAATTCTGTTTCTTTTAGTAATACATCTTGCAAAATCAAAAATTGTCTCTTAAGGTGATGGAAACAGCTAATTTTTAAGATTTTGATGTATCGAAATTGTCTCCAAAGTGTTACTAAATTTCTTTTAATTAACTAAAAGCATGCTTTATACTAGCTTTAGGACTAATTTATCGTAAAAGTATACAGTTCAAACATTTCCATTGCTCAACTTTTAAAAAATGGCAAAAAATCCCAAAAAATGAATGAAAAACGTTTCGGTAATGACGTTGCGGTAATGACGTTGCGGTAATGACAGCAAAAAGTAAAGCCAAATGGTACTGAATTTATTCAGAAATATTATTTATTTTGTTTTTGGATGCAAGTTAAAGTCGAATTTTCACAAAATAGTTGTAAGATACCAAAATAATTAAGGGTTATGTCAGTACCGAAACACAGGCCGTTTCGGTAATGACCGTTTCGGTAATGACAATTTTGTTTATTTTTCATAATTTCAGGCATTTACCCAGTACATGTTTCAATTATTTTATGCATTTAAGCATCGTGTACACACAGCGTATACGACAAGATCTGTTAACATGAATTTATAGTTTAGCTTGCCTGGTTTGAGGGCGTTACGGTGCTGACGGCCTAAAAACATAATCAATAGAAATAGATGTTTGGGAGGCCATTTCTTATAATAGAACTGGGATGCTAATTCGAAGTGTACCCTATAATGACTGCATGGGGAAAACCTTCTGATGACGTCAGAAGGGATTTCCCTTAATTTCAAGATAAAATAGGTACAGGCTAAAACACCATACCGTTTCGGTACTGACAGGAAATCGAGGGACAAAAATCAGCAGCTGAAAAAAGCCACTAAAGATTAAACTAACAGCTATATTTTGTATTCATTCATTCTATGATAATATAATGACATTATCAATAGAGAAAAATTATCAAATTTATGATGATTTAAGGTCAAGATATCTCATTCTATTATGTGTTGTATCATGAGGGACATGGGAATTTTGCACCCCCTTTCATATTTCAAACTCGATTCCAAGAAAATGAACATAAATTCTCACTGGTTATCACTATATTCTCACTAAGGTATGTCATATTAACTAGGCAAAGATAAAATATTCTTATAAAAGTAAATTTTTATGACTTTTAAATCATGTGAAAGGTGAGGGACAGCATATTACACATTTTTGAAGAATCACCCAGAGGCAGGCTTTAACTTTTTCAACTGAAAAAATTATTCTAATCTTTTACTTCATGAATATTCATGTTAGAAATAATGACATCATTTATAAAATATTTGTGTATTAACTATATGAACATTTATAACAGTATATTGACATAATGTTTAGCATTGACTAAAATCAGATCTATATTATTCCATAAGCAAACTGAGAATACCAGTAACCTGATAAGACAGCTCCAACTGGAGCTGTCTGATCTGAATCTACTCTGTTTGAAAAGGCATAAAAAGTTATCTATATGGAGTTTAGGTTAAAATACAACACGAAAGTACAAAACAATCAGTGGATAACATGCTCTCTTGTACATGTACAGCACCCCTTCATCAGGCAGGTTAGAGAATATATCTCACTCTTTACTACACAAATAATCATGTAAGAAATAATGACATCACCAATATCAATTAGAGTATTTTTTATAATGGCATATGGACATAGGAAATTTAGACCCTGGCAGAAATCAAAGAACCAGATTTATAGAGAATATTTGGTTCCTAGCTTTGAATGAGAAATGTTATCTGGCAAGGCGGATGAATATATCAGGTGAGCCGAAGGCGAACCTGATATATTCAGAATCCGAGCCAGATAATATTTCTCATTCAAAGCTAGGAACCAAATATTCTATTTATCCTTGTCACTACAGCAACATATAATTATTTTGTACCGAATGTACCGCAAAATGCACCGCAAAGTATACCCGACTCTACTGGCTCTAGACTGTTGATGACGTCACTATAAAGGCGTTGTTACGTCACTGGAATTCCAAAATGTCACATTGCTTTAAAAAAAATGCTCAAAACAAAACCGTTGCCCCGGTTGGTTATGTGAGAAAAAGAACCTGTCACTTGACGATATCTAGACGACGATTTATGATTCTTGATGTGGATTTATCTAAACACGGTAATTTCGCGACAAACAACTAGATCTAGTCTATGCCAAAGAATATGATAGGGCCTAAGTTTGGGAAATGAAGTGAAATAATTAGATCTATTTAGTTTAATTGGTATCGATTGAAATCAACAAATTTGCTTTGTTAAACTTTTTTTAGTCAGTAGATCTAGTACTCGGTCTCGGTAAAAAAAGTAGTTTCGGCTACAGGTCATGTGACCAACTGACATAACATCGATCATGTGACCAACTGGCATAATAACAAAAAGTTTATCAGGCACCTTGTTATCCGTCAGGAAAATAGGCACATGACAGGATAAATATAATTCCATAAGCAAACAGAGTAGACCCTGATCAGATGGCTCCTACAGGAGTCTACTCCATTTGCAAAGGCATATAAAGGTGCTAATCACAATGGAATAAAGGGTTAATCACTGAACAGACAGTAATACAACAATCATCTACTTATGAACACAATCATAATCAAGATAATAGCAGTTCCTGAGGTTGACATGTTTTGGTTGAACAAATAAAACAATCTGTCGCCTAGTTAACAATCTGTTAACCCTTTGAATGTGGGAGACAAGTGTACTGTCATTTGCAAACCATGTAGATCAAAATCAGAGGGCTCATTTAGGAACCCTCTGATCAGGGTCTGCACTGTTTGTCATTCAAAATTCTGTAGCAAATCTAAGACTTTTACACTGCTTTCCCTGTTGAATATTCATGTAAGAAAGAATGACATCAGGAATATTTATTAGCCTAAATTGTATAATGGCACATCTACACAGGATGCTTTGATACTGATAGATTCTGTAGAGTCAGATCTATTATAATTTCATAAGCAAATAGAGCAGACCTTGATCAGACAGCTCTTACAGGAACTCTCCAATCTGGATCTACTCTGTTTGCAAAGGCGTGAAAAGGTGATTGTATGAGGGAAAGGGTTAAACACAGATGGGGCTATTCCACTTTGAATATTCAGTGCTATATATCATTACCAACCACAGGGGCTTATCACAGATCATCACTCATACAATATGTACTATTCAACATATGGGTCATTCCAGGACAATAACCTGTATTAACACATTGTAAATAGTGCACAGCCAGATCAGCCAGTACATCTAATCAAGGGTCTAAACTGTTTGACACTCACCAGAGAAGCAGTATATTGTCTGTTATCTACAAAAATAGTGGAATCCAAATCATTTATTATATTTAATAATAGGTCTACACTGTTTGACATTCATCAGAGTAGCAGTATACTGTCTGTCAACTGCAATAATAGTGGAATCCAAATCATTTATTATATTTAATTATAGGTCTACACTGTTTGACATTCATCAGAGTAGCAGTATACTGTCTGTCAACTGCAATAATAGTGGAATCTAGAATCTAGACTTGGTGCAAAACTACACATTCTCACATTCAATACTAATGTACAAAGGCTAATGACTATGAATTGACTACGAACTTTCTTTGATGTCGATTAATCCTTTCCCTGTTCTGTATTTGTTCCAAATTTCAATACCTACTGAATATTCATGGACAAAATTGTTATAATGAAAAATGGAACATGGAACATAGTAGCCATTTTAAAAAGTAAAGAAACAGATCTTTGAAATTCCATTAGAAAACAGAGCAGATCTGGGTCTACTCTGTTTGCAAATGTATGAAAACGTGTTTATATGAAGGAAAGGGGGGTTAAAGTTATTGATAGTTTTAATATGGCATTGGCCCTTTAATATGGCCCAACTGATCTTTAAAAGCTAAAAGTGCTTAAATGAAGCATGAAACAAATGACACTTTCTTAATAAATATTAATAAACTCCATAAATATGCCTTGCTACACCTTTGCAAACAGAAGAGACCCAGATCAGATGGTTCCTGCATATAAGAAATAATGACACCATGATTATTAATTAGATTAAAATTTCTAATGGTACATGGACACGGGAATTTCTGACCATTACAGAAACAGTTACTGTAGTACCATATCTTTATTATTTCATAAGTATTAGTTGACCATCATTGACTCTTATATCTACTAGATCCATCTGATCTTGGTCTACTCTTTTTGCAAAGGCATAGAAAGGTGTATTGAGGGAGTAAATAGGGTTAACACCTTTACAAATAGAGCTGGCCCATATTAAACAGCTCCCATAGAGTCTGCTCTGTTTGCTGATGGAGTTATATAAGACTTGATTCTGTGATTTGTGCCATGACCAATATATCCTGTATCCAAATGCCATTAAAATACTTCAGCTAAGAAACGTGGAGTCATTATTTCTGATATGATAATTCATGAAGTAAAGGCTTAACAGTAAGAACAGAATGATGGGAGTAGACAGCCACATCTACAGATAATTTTTTTTATTGTATTTGAAATTTTGGCAAATATTGGGATATAATACAGTTATTTGCAATTATAAATCTTTCAACCATAATGCATATATCTTCATTCTTATCAATGATACAGACCTTTTATTCCTGATTTGAACATATTAAAAAGGCATAAATATCAAACTTTTTTCCTTCAAGTGCCTGTAGTTCTTAACCCTGTCCCTCATAGGCTATTTTTAGATCCAACCACTTTGAATAAATATACCGAAAAGGAGCATTAACTAGAGAAAAGGAATGTTTTAGAATTTTGTAATCTGAAACCATTGTGATAAAAAGAGCATTTGGTCCTATAGGAGCAAATGCTCTATTTATCACAATGGTTCCAATAGGTTATTTTACAGAGGCGTAGAAAGGCGTATCTATGGAGGAAAGGGTTAATTAACCTGTTCTTTCATATTGATGCATTTTAATGCCTTTGTAAAAGTCATTTTTTGAAACTATTGTGACAAATAGAGCATTTGCTCCAAAGGAGCAAATGCTCTATTTATCACAATGGTTTCATAACTGCAGATATATATAACTGCAGGTATCTATAATTTTCCATTTTCTAGTAATTGCTCCTTTTTGGTAGATTTTTTCAAAGAGCTAGGGTCTTAAAATAGCCTATAAGGGAATTAGTTAAACCCTATACTGTGATCATTCTTTAGAATCACCAATTCTAAAGAGTGGTCACAACATAGGGTTTGGTGATGGTGATTTATGTACTTGAAATTTACTCTGTTATCTATGGTTTGAAGTCTGTTACCCTTTCTGAGGACAGTGAGGTAAGTCTATTACCCTTTCAGAGGACAGTGAGGTACGTATTCCGCTGAGTTCCTTCTCCACTCTGTTGGTGCCTCGTAACTTTTGTAACACCCCTCTTGCCTGAGATTCCAATTTCTTCAGCATGAGATAACGAGGACTCTTTGGCAGAAAGAACATCCCCCCAGCCTGTATAAGAGCTGGGATGGCTGACAGGCCAAACATCCACCTCCTAGAATACACAAAATCAACAAATAAAACTAAGTCACAATCAACAGCACCAATAAGTAACAAAGTAAAACTAGAAAATTGTGTCTGTAAGACACAGTGATGCCCCCGTGGTGGTGTTTGCCTAGCTGCACGTAAAATTCATTTGACCTTGACCTTGGGCTTGCAGGCAGCATGGGTGTGTAATGAAAGTATGGATGGTGTTTAATGTGTATATGCAATTCCATGCCAATAGTTATAGCGGTTAGTGAGGCAGAAGCTTGAAAGAACTGTGACAACCAATTGCACCTAAAAGCGTGACACAAGGACGGACATGTGCAAAACATAATGCCCCCTGACTATCGTCAACGGGGGCATAACAATATTTTTCACTTGTGTTACAAATTTTTATAAAACCTTCTTCTATCTGACACAAAAGAAACCTATGAAAATAAATATCAATTGATGCTATCTCTCCTTACCAGTGAAGGATCATTAAATTCCAGCATGAATTCCCTAAGAAATACAGCTAACAAGGATGATGCTACAATATACGTAATATAATATATTACTAACATATAGATACCAAAATCCCCTTAACCTTTACTCCATAAATATGCCTTTCTACGCCTTTGCAAACAGAGTAGACCCAAACCAGATGACTCCTATTATCCTATAGGAACTGTTTGATCAGGATCTGCTCTGTTGCTTAAGATGTAATATATGTATAGATATGATTGTACAGTTTCTGCCAGGGCCAAAACTTCCTGTGTCCATGTGCTATTATAACAATTAATCTAATCAATATTCATGAAGCCATTATTTCTTTCATGCATATTCATGGAGTAAAGGGTTAAAAGCAAAACTACCTTTTCAGTTTTGTTAATTCCAGTAAACAAAATATTTCCATCAAAAGAATACTAAAAACACTGTTGTAAAACATTATACATAATGTCGAGAAATGGCCTGATAAAAATGATGCTATTAAGGGGTGAGTGAGTTGGGTTTAACGTCCGACCAACAGTATTTCAGTTATTTGCAGACGGCACCCGCATGAGACAAGTTATAGTGCTGCCTCACTGAAATACCCCTGCCGCGGGCACATGGCAAGGGCATACCACCCAGTCACATTATCCTGACACCGGGCCGACCAGTCCTAGAACGATGCTATTAAAAACTATACATAATTTGAGAAATGGCCTGATAAAAATGATGCTATGAAACACTATACATAATGCCGAGAAATGGCCTGATAAAAATAATGCTATTAAATGTTATACATAATGTTGAGAAATGGCCTGATAAAAAATGATGCTATGAAACACTATATATAAAATGCCGAGAAATGGCCTGATAAAAATGATGCTATGAAACACTATACATAATGCCAAGAAATGGTCTGACGATGATGCTATTAAATGTTATGCGTAATGTTGAGAAACGGACTGATAAAAATGATGCTATGAAACACTATACATAATGCCGAGAAATGGTCTGACAAAAATGATGCTATGAAACACTATACATAATGCCGAGAAATGGATAAAAATGATGCTATGAAACACTTTACATAATGCCGAGAAATGTCCTGATAAAAATGATGCTATGAAACACTACACATAATGCCAAGAAATGGCCTGACAAAAATGATGCTATTAAAAACAATACATAATTTGAAAAATGGCCTGATAAAAATGATGCTATGAAACACTTTAAATAATGCTGAGAAATGGCCTGACAAAAATGGTGTTATTAAATGTTATACATAACGAGAAATGGCCTGATAAAAATGATGCTATTAAATGTTATATAAATACATAATTTGAGAAATGGCCTGATAAAAATGATGCTATGAAACACTAAACATAATCCCGAGAAATGGCCTGACAAAAATGATGCTATTAAAAACTATACATAATTTGAGAAATGGGCTGATAAAAGATGATGCTATGAAACACTATACAGAATTTCCAGAGAAAAAATCTCAGACAAAACTATATAAACCTATAAACTATACAACATTTGAATAAAATCTAAATACAATGTAGCTAAAAATACAAGTAGGAGACAAATCATTCACACAGAAACAGTGAATAATAATTCCAATCCTACTCAACCTCTTTGAATAAACCTATTGAAATGGAGCATTTACTACGAAAAAGGAAAGTTCTGGAATTGTGTGGTTTTTAAACCATTGTGATAAACAGAGCATTTGCTCCTATGGAGCAAATGCTCTATTTATCGCAATGGTTTCAAAAAGTGAATTTTACACAGGTCTCAAAAGGCATCAATATGAGGGAATGAGTCAAGGTTTGAAACAAACAGAAAGAAAATTAGAAAATTGAAAATTAAATGCAGACAACATATACTGCAAACAACTAAACTTGGCAATGAAAGAGTTAGATTTAAAGCTGATAGATTTGGTGTGTAACCCATTCATACAGACATGTCAAAGTCAGGGTATTCAGGCAATACTTACCAGCCATTGGACATGTTGATGAAGAGGAAGTTACACAGGTAGGCCAGTAGCAGTCCAAGCGTGATCCCTAACTCATTAAGCGACACCAGCAATCCCCTATAGCGCTGCAATAAATATTGTCCATTAGTATTATTGCAAATTATTGAAGTATTATAAATCATGCTCACGTTTATGTAAATTTTAACCCTTTACTTCATGAAATTAATTATTAAAGAAATTAATTCTTGTATTAACCCTTTACTCCATAAATATGCCTTTCTATGCCTCTGCAAACAGAAAAGATCTAGATCAGATGGCTCCATTCCTGTGTCCATGTGCTATTATTCCAATGAATCTAATTAATATTCACAATGTCATTATTTCTTTATACAATCTGTTTTTCTTTGGTCATTTAGTGCTTACCTGAGAGAGACGTTTTCCCCAAGCAGAGTAGAGCCAGATCATACAATACCTTTAGGAGTTGTATGATCTGCTCTGTTTGCTTATGGAATAATATAGACATGATCCCACAGTTTATTTGTTCATATATGCCAATATGAAAATTCATCTAATTAATATCCAAGACATGATTTTTTCGTACAAAAATATTCATCAAGTAAAGGGCTAATCTGATAATTACATTTACTTTGCTGAAATACTTTCATAGGTCATAACAAGAGTGCTAGTGGGCACAATGTACGCCCGTCGAGGTCTTGTTCAACATAAACTGGGGTTAACGTATTTGCTAAACTCAAATTCTAAGTCCAATTCTGCGACCAAGTTTCAAGGTTGTAAATAGGCATACTTTAACAAAAAACCTGAACCAAAAATTCTAAATTAAAAATGGCCATAATTGTGTCTAAATGCTTGACAGAGTTACATTGTATTTGCTCTTGCCTACAGATGAAGCTTCTGATGGTGAACAAATGTTTCAAGTTCTTTATCTCAAATTGTTATGTAAATAAATGGACTTTAACAAAAACCTTAACCAAAAAGTCTAACTTAAAAGGGGGCATAATTCTGTCAAAATGCTGGACAGAGTTATGTACTCTTGCCTACAGGTTAAGCTTGTGATGGTGAACAAGCGTTCCAGGTTTAAAAGCTTTATCTCAAAGGGTTATGTAGATAAGTGAACTTTAACAAAGCCTTAACCAAAAATTCTAAGTTAAAAAGGGGCATAATTCGGTAAAAATTCTTGACAGAGTTATGTACTCTTGCCTACAGGTGCAAGTTGTGAAGGTAAACAAGTGTTCCAAGTTTAAAAGCTTTATCTCAAAGGGTTATGTAAATAAATGGACTTTAACAAAGCCTTAACCAAAAATTCTAAGTTAAAAAGGGGCATAATTCGGTAAAAATTCTTGACAGAGTTATTTACTCTTGCCTACAGGTGAAGGTTGTGACGGTGAACAAGTGTTCCAAGTTTCAAAGCTTTATCACAAGGTGATATGTAAATAAGTGGACTTGTTCCACATAAATTGAGGTTAACATTTTTGCTTAACGCAAATGCTAAACGCAAATTCTAAGTCCAATTAAGTGACATTGACCTTAGATAAACGAGCCGGGACTTGGCAGGCTACTGTAGCATGTCTAGATAAACATTGTGGTTAAATTTGGGAAGGATCCACCAAGCGGAACTTGAGTTAGAGATGTTACAGACAGACAGACCGGTTAACTTTTTTGCTAACCGCAAATTCTAAGTCCAATTGTGTGACCTTGACCTTAAATAAACAAACCGGGACTTGGCAGGCTACTGTAGAATGTCTAGATAAACATTGTGTTAAAATTTGAGAAAGATCCACCAAGCAGAACTTGAGTTAGAGAAGTTAGAGATGTTACAGACGGACAGACGGCCAGACACACAGACAGCGCCATTCCATAATACGTCCCGCTTTTTCAAACGGGCGTATAATAAAAATGATGTAAGTTTAATTACAGTTCTTTTAAATCTTTCCTTCATATAAACCCATTTTCACGCATTTGCAAACAGAGTAGACCCAGATCAGATGGTTCCTATAGGAGCTGTCTGATCAGTGTCTTCTGTTTATTTATGGTATAATATAGATCTGATTCTATAGTTTCTGCCTGAGCCAAATCATACATATGCATAATAAAGAACTTAAGCTAATAAATATTCATGATATCATCATTCCTTACATGAATATTAAACAGGGAAAGAGTTAATCAACAAATAAAGTTTCACTTACTGTTGGTGCTATCTCTGATATGTAGATACATTCTGATGTGGCAGACACAGACACTGCATACCCAACAATCACACGTCCAATTAACTGTAATGGCAAGTGTTAACAAAGTGGGGTACAAAGGAAACACAGATGTGTTCATAGGGTATGTTGGTAACAGTTTTACTAATACTGTATATGTTGGTAACAGTTTTACTGATACTGTATATGTTGGTAACACTGAGACACTCATAATGTATGTTGATAATACAGAGGTGTTCAGACAGTCTGGTAGTAATGGAATCATATGGTATCCTGGTAACATATTTATGTTGATAACAGATGTATTCATATGGTATGTTGGTACCACAGAGATAATTAACCTTTCCTCCACAGGCTATTTTTAGACCCAATCTCTTTGAATGAATCTACCAAAAAGGAGCATTTACTAGAGAAAAGTCAAATATTATAATTGTTTAGTATAGAAACCATTGTGATAAATAGAGCATTTGCTCCGTAGGAGCAAATGCTCTATTTATCACAATGGTTTCAAGAAATGACTATTACAGAGGCACAGAAAAGCGTATTTATGTAGGAAAGGGTTAAAGGGTATGATGGCAACACCACAGAGTTATTCAGAGTGCAAGATGGTACCACAAAGATATTCATAGGGTTTGTTGGTACCACAGAGATATTCAAAGTGTATGTTGGTACCACAAATACATGTATGTTCATATGGTATGTTGGAACCACAGAGACATTCATAGGGTATGTTGGTACCGAATAGATATATTGATATGTCTGTATTCAAAGGGTCGGTACTGCATAGATATTCAATTGGTATGTTGGTAAGAAAGATATTCAAAGGGTATGTTGAACACAATTTAAAGGGGAGGTTGGTATTACAGATGTAATCATACAAATAATCTGCCTTGCGGGAGTGCTGTAACAGAGTGTCGTAAGTAGCGAATAATACACTAGTGCATTTCTTATGCAAATTAACAATCATTAGCCAATCATAGATCTCATTTAAGCGTTAGCCAATTGTAGATCTCCATGTGCATTGTCCATTGTATTACTACGCTGTTTGTAAACAATGGCCGGAATAGTCGTCAGCTATAGCCTGTTTCATTTTCTATGGCATTTTTAAGGCTCATGTGATAAAAAGAAGCTTACATTTATGTTCAAATTGTTTTCATTGAACTCCTTTACTAAAATGAATATGACACTCGCTAAAGCTCATGTCATATTATAATAGAAAACTCGTTTCTTAAAAACAATTTGTAATGAACACTCATATAAGATCCTCTATATATTGGTGATACAGATGCATTCATACTGCAAAATATCAAGGAATTTATATTAAAATGATATGGTCTAGCCAATCAGATACAGTATGTTAAAAGTGATCAATGTCTCTATTTTACTAGTTTGAAATACCAAAATCAACAATAGTAATTGGAAGAAGTTTAATCTCTTAAAAACGGATGGATTCAATGTTCAACTAAAACTTACCAGAACAGGATAGTTAGGGGAAATAGTGAGAATGACAGCTCCAATGAAAAACACACCAGCATTGACTATTATTGTAAGTCTTCTCCCATAATTGTCTATGAAGAAACCTGCAATAGGATCAGAATGATAGGCACATGTACGTACAAGCTATTGTATGACCCCTTTCTGAACACAAGAGTGTTCGGAGGAGTACATGTTACCTGCTCGCAACTGACACAAAAACTGTTAATATGCTGGAGTGCAAAACTCAGAAAAAGGGGAATAACTCATAAAGTATTGCACGCAGAGTGGTGGACCTTGGTAACATCAATGGTACTCAATGAGAGGAAGACACGTGAAATTTAAAAGCTCTATAATTATTAGTTTAGAAATAACAGTCAAAATGAGAAAGTGTGACGAAAATCATAACAACGGGGAACAAGAGATGTTTGTAAAACATGTATACCCCCCAGACCCCCTGACCTTTGATCTAGTGACCTCAACTATAGAGGTCATCTAGCGATCATGACTAATCACCACAGCAACTTTGAAGATCCTAAGCCAAACCACTGATCATTTATTGATCTGAAAACATTTCACATATTAAGGTCATGGTGACCTTGACTTGACCTAGTGACCTCAACAACTATAGGGGTCATCTAGTGGTCACGACCAACTACCACAGCAAGTTTGAAGATCCCGAACCAAACCATTGAGCAGTTATTAATTGGAAACCATTTCATCAGCTAAGGTCATGATGACCTTGACCTTTGACCTAGTGACCTCAAAATCAATAGGGGTCATCTAGTTGTCATACTCAACCACCACAGCAAGTTTGAAGATCCTAAGCCAAACCCTTGAGCAGTTATTGATCGCAAACCATTTCACCAGTTAAGGTCATGGTGACCTTGACCTTTAACCTAGTGACCTAAAAAATAATAGGGGTTATCTATTGGTCATGACCAACCACCACAGCAAGTTTGAAGATCCTAAGCCAAACCCTTGAGCAGTTATTGATCGCAAACCATTTCACATGTTAAGGTCATGGTGACCTTGACCTTTAACCTAGTGACCTAAAAAACAATAGGGCTCATCTAGTTGTCATGACCAACCACCTAAGCAAATTTGAAGATCCTAAGCCAAACCCTTGAGCAGTTATTGATCAGAAACCATTTTACAAGTTAAGGTCATGGTGACCTTGACCTTTGACCTAGTGACCTCAAATACAATAGGGGTCATCCAGTTGTCATGACTAACTACCACAGCAAGTTTGAAGATTCTAAGCCAAACCCTTGAGTGGTTATTGATCGGAAACCATTTGACCAGTTAAGAGCATGGTGACCTTGACCTTTGACCTAGTGACCTAAAAAACAATAGGGGTCATCTAGTGGTCATTACCAACCACCACAGCAAATTTGAAGATCCTAGGCCAAACCCTTGAGCAGTTATTGATCGCAAACCATTTCACCCTTTATGGTCATGGTGACCTTGACCTTTGACCTAGTGACCTAAAAAACAATAGGACTCATCTAGTTGCCATGACCAACCACCTAAGCAAATTTGAAGATCCTAAGCCAAACCCTTGAGCAGTTATTGATCAGAAACCATTTTACCAGTTAAGGTCATGGTGACCTTGACCTTTGACCTAGTGACCTCAAAATCTATAGGGGTCATCCAGTGGTCATGACCAACTACCACAGCAAGTTTGAAGATTCTAAGCTAAACCCTTGAGCAGTTATTGATCGGAAACCATTTAACCATTTAAGGTCATGGTGACCTTGACCTTTGACCTAGTGACCTAAAAAACAATAGGGGTCATCTTCTTGTCATGACCAACCACCTAAGCAAGTTTGAAGATTCTAGGCCAAGTCGTTTATTAGTTATCGTTCGGAAACCATCGATCTACCGACCGACCGACCGACAGACAGACCGACCGACCGACATGTGCAAAACAATATACCCCCATTTTTTCAAAAGGGGGGTATAATAACAAAAAAGTATTGCATGCAGAATTATGGACTTTAGTTACATAAAGGGCCTCAATGAGAGGAAGACACACGTGAAATTTGAAAGCTCTATAACGATTAGTTTAGAAATGACAGCCAAAAAAAGAAAGTGTGACAGACATACAGACAGATGGATGGACGGATGGACAGACGACGGAAAAGTGATCCTTAAGGGACACACTGCCTCTCGGCAGGTGACAACAAAAAGGGCCATGATTACCCGAACTGCTCATCTGGGTCAATAGGTCATCAGATTAAACTGGCTGTGAAATATTGAGAAAAGATACCCTAATTGTACTAAGTGTTCGTATTCAGACACTTAATCCCGACTTCCTCCATGTCAGGTATGTTTTTTACAAACAAATATAATTGGTAAATGATCAATCAAGATCTTTAAATCAATCCAGAAGTTTCTTAAACAAGAGGGCCATGATGGCCCTGAAATCGCTCACCAGAGGGAAAGATTTTTAAAGTTTCAACTACATGTATGTTTCTAAACAAAACTGGACACCTGTTTTGTGGGGTGTTATTTGACCCTTTCTCTGTTTAATTATAATGGCAAGCTTTCTGGGATGATTTGCTTTATTATAAATATTTTCTAAGTCCAATACCGAACGTTTACCGACCGTTAACTTGGAAAGCATAATATATCGCACAAAAAATATGTGGAAAAGTTTCATTTTCCATTACATATTACTACGCATAACCTAACAACTCCTTGATATATTGCGTATTTAGAAACGAACGACAACTCTTGTAGAGCACGTTTCGTAACAAAACCAGTTCACACCTGAACGTTTCGAACCCCTTCAGAATTAGAGTACTGATGATTGTTTCAAAGCAGAAATTGTATAAAAATCGCGATTTCAACAATTTATACAAACGGAATTGTTATGGAAATGGAAAAGTAAAACTTGTTAACAATAACTGGTGATAATAACCATTGTGATAAATAGAGTATTTGCCTTAGTGATAAATAGAGCATTTGCTCCATAAGAGTAAATGCACTATTTATCACAATGGTTTCAAATCTACACAATTCTGAAATTTTCCTTTTCTCTAATTAACCCTTTTCCTCATATAAACATGTTTTCACGCATTTGCAAACAGAGTAGACCCAGATTTACCTCTTTGAATAAGCAGACAACATTTCTAACAGATGACAACCCTATCACAGCTTAGCAGGACTTAACCAAAATTAGCACACAGTTTGAACTCAGATCTGACACAGACCGGTATGTAACTTTATATGTGGTTTGTATATGAGTTAATTTACTCCTATGCAGCAAATGCTCTATTGATCACAATGGTTTTAAATCTACACAATTCTGAAATTTTCATCTTCTCTAATTAATGCTCCTTATCAGTAGATTTATTCAAAGAGGTAGGATCTGAAAAAGGCCTTTGTGATAAATAGAGCATTTGCTAACCATTGTGATAAATAGAGCAAAAGCTCCATAGGAGTAAATGTTCTATTTATCATAAAGGTTTCAAATCTACACAATTCTGAAATTTTCCTTTTCTATAATTAATGCTCCTTATCAGTAGATTTATTCAAAGCGGTAGGATCTGAAAAAAGCCTTTGTGATTAATAGAGCATTTGCTCCATAGGAGTAAATGCTCTATTTATCACAATGGTTTCAAATCTACACAATTCTGAAATTTTCCTTTTCTCTAATTAATGCTCCTTATCAGTAGATTTATTCAAAGAGGTATAATAGTCACTTTATGAAACCATTGTGATAAATAGAGCATTTGCCTTTGTGATAAATAGAGCATTTGCTCCATAGGAGTAAATGCACTATTTATCACAATGGTTTCAAATCTGAACAATTCTGAAATTTTCCTTTTCTCTAATTAACCCTTTTCCTCATATAAACATGTTTTCACGCATTTGCAAAATAGAGTAGACCCAGATTTACCTCTTTGAATAAGCAGACAACATTTCTAACAGATGACAACCCTATCACTGCTTAGCATGACTTGACCAAAATTAGCACACAGTTTGGATTCTGATCTGACACAGACCGGTATGTAACTTTATATGTGGTTTGTATATGAGTTAATTTACTCCTATAGAGCAAATGCTCTATTTATCACAATGGTTTGAAATCTATACAATTCTGAAATTTTCCTTATCAGTAGATTTATTCAAAGAGGTAGGATCTGAAAAAAGCCTTTGTGATAAATAGAGCATTTGCTAACCATTGTGATAAATAGAGCAAAAGCTCCATAGGAGTAAATGTTCTATTTTTCACAATGGTGTCAAATCTACACAATTCTGAAATTTTCCTTTTCTATAATTAATGCTCCTTATCAGTAGATTTATTCAAAGAGGTAGGATCTGAAAAAAGCCTTTGTGATAAATAGAACATTTGCTCCATAGGCTTAAATGCTCTATTTATCACCATGGTTTCAAATCTACACAATTCTGAAATTTTCCTTTTCTCTAATTAATGCTCCTTATCAGTAGATTTATTCAAAGAGGTATAATAGTCACTTTATGAAACCATTGTGATAAATAGAGCATTTTCTCCATAGGAGTAAATGCTCTATTTATTACAATGGTTTCAAATCTACACAATTCTGAAATTTTTCAAGAGGCAGATTCTGAAAATATCCTATGAGGGAATGAGTTGAAACTGTGAACAAACAGAGACTAATTCTGAAGCAGACAACATGATAGAATTTTGACCAGGAACTTGACCTATTCAGTGATTATGCAACACAGATGGAGTGACCTCAATCCCTCTAGTTCAGAGGAACCTTTATAGTGTAAAATAATATTTTAAAGTATAACCAACAGGTCAGGGCCAATTTTAACCTCAGAACTATGATATTTACCAATGTCAATAAGGTATACTAAGTAAATCTATACACCAAATATCTAAGCTCTGTGACATGTAGTTTTTGACAAGAAGATTTTTGAAGTTTTCCCCATGCCTAACCTATTCTGCTACTTGTACAGAAAACAACAGTCAGCTAGAAAAAACTGGCCACCCCTGGGACCGTGGCGGGGCCAATTTTGACTCCAGGGACATAATTTATATAACTTTTGTAGAGGACCTATAGGTGATGCTATGTGCCAAAGATGAAAGCTGAGAACCCTGTAGATTCAGAGGAGAAGACTTTTGAAGTTCAAATTGTTGACGACGCACGACACACGACGCACATCAAACGCCGACAGACGACGGACATCAGGCGATCACAAAAGCTCACCCTGAGCACTTTGTGCTCTGGTGAGCTAAAAAGATGTTTGAATGTTTCACTATCTACATGTAGTCGTATATGGAAAACTACATGTATCTTCTAATGGCAAATTGTCTTGAACATGAAAATTAAATGTGAGTGAGTGCATAATGAGAGCAAACTGACCACTCTTGTAACGTGAGTGCATAATGAGAGCAAACTGACCACTCTTGTAACCATACATACCCCCGGTGAGTGATCCAAGAACAGCACCCATCAGCATGGAGCTGATCACAAACTCCTGGTCCATGCAAGACAAACAGAAAACATCTCGGAGTTGTAACACAGCACCCGATATAATACCTAAAAAACATACAAAATAGTACAAGATATATGACCTGGGTGTATGATATAATACATAGCAAAAACCAGCCCCTAATATAACACCTGGCTGTAGGATGTAATATACCTGGCAAAATACAGCTCCTAATATAACATTTGGCTGTAGGATGTAATACCTGGCTAAATACAGCCCATTTGCTTTTAAATTAACCCTTCGCTTGCTGAATTTTAAAATACAGTTATCCTTCTTTACCCATGCCCTGTTGTATAATTACATATATCTTCACTGTGTACAAGCATTTCGTTGTGCCATCACTGCTGTGGAGTGCACTGGTTGCACAATCAACTTGTAAATAGTGCAGACCCTGATGAGACAGCTCCTGCAGGAGCTGTCTCATCTGGGTCTTCACTATTTACAGGTAGGTATATTGACGTGAACAGCAAGCGAAGGGTTAAAAGTGTCTTATCCATACATGTCTAATTGAAAATAATACTAGACTGTTGCAGGACAGCAAAGCTCGCCTATTGTAGACCTTGTCTACAAAGATGAAGTCTTAACACTTACCCATAAACTTTAAACTTGAGATTTCAGCCCAAAAGGCTAAGTCCAAAACAGGTGAAATTTTGACTACAATTCAATTTTATTTTAAATTTTAACTACACTACATCAATGTCCAACACACAGAGAACCTCCATTCCAAATATCAGCTTTCTTGGACAAATATTTCATGTACTATTAGTGCATTTCAGCACTTACCCCAAAACTTTAACCTTCCTATTTCAGCTGAAAAAACCCAAGTCTGAAACAAGTAAATTTTTGACTAAAACTCAAATCTATTTTAAATTTTAACTACCCTACATTAATGTTCAACACACAGGGAACCTCCATTTTAAATATCAGCTTCCTATGGCCTATATGCAAATGGAACAGATCCATGTAGGAAACAAAAGTTTCTGGCTTTGTTCAGATCAACTGTTCATGCAGTTTGTATAATTATGCGGATTGGGTTTTTTTTCATTCTTGAAATGGTTTAGCATAAGGACTGCACTGGTCACTATATTTATTAATATGTTCTGTAATTGTTTTTGCTTGTAAATGTATGAATGTACTCATTATGAGGGTCTCAGGGTAGAAAATGGAACTTTGGAAATATTATATGGCAAATTCAAATAAGTATAGGACATTATGCCTCTTTATTGTTCAACCTGTACTGCTCACCTACGTCATATCCAAACAAAATTCCACCCAGTGAGGCCATGATTGCTGCCATGACAACATAACAATGCGCTTTATCCTTTGATGGAGAACTGTTGGTCCCTGATGTTGTAGTCTCTGATATTTGTCCATTTCTACCATTTCGCAATTCCAGTTCAAATTCATCAGTGTCATCATCTGAGTGTCTGTCCCCACCAGTACTGATAAGAGTTTCTGAATCACAAAACAAAGAAATTCTCAACATATGTTTACCCTTTCCTTCATATATACACGTTTTCATGCACTTGCAAACAGAGAAGACCCACATCAGATGGAGGCATCTGATCAGGGTCTGCTCTATTTGCTAATGGAATTTGAAAGATGTGGGTTTTTACATGTACTTTCTAAAATGGCCACAATGTTCCAACTTCCATATTTTATTATAACTATTTTGTCCATGAATATTCAGTAGGTATTGAAATCTGGAGTAAACATAGAACAGGGAAAGGGTTACATCATGTCTATTCATTCTGAAACTAATAATGTCCTGAATATCCATTATTGTAACTGATTTTTTATGACCGCACTAGGAACAATGGAGTTTACTACCATGAGACCTATATAATCCAGTACTACTGAAATCTTTACTTCATAGATATTTTTGTAAGAAATAATAATAAAATATATTAATTAACTGAGTTTTTATTAATGATATATGAACACAGGAATGTTTGGCAATGGTAGAAACTGTAGAATCATATCTATATTATTGAACACGCAAACAGACCAGTCTCTGGGTCTACTCTGTTTGCAAAAGTGTTAAAAAGTGCATGCATAACAGTAAAGGATATTGACAAACCAAACCTTTGTGCTAAAGTTCACTGTCTGATAAACATTCTGTAGGCTTATGATAAACATTCTGTAAACTTTCACCATTACAATTCAAATAACTCGGTTTTATCAAACAGAACCACTACAACATCACATTTAAATTTTGATACACATAGACATTCTGTAGAGTTTCATGATCCATGCTAACCACAATATTTTAGCATAGTTATTATGTATCACTACCAAAACACCTCATTTTTATCACCAAGTGCATGTCACTTTTTGTGAGCTGTAGCGTAACTGAGGTCTACATAAAATTATCTACCTTCTATTTCAATTTTACAACTAACATTTTCATACATTTCTTTTAAAAATACAATAATAAATGTCATTCAGGTTGGATTCCTATTGAGATATCATATTTCTGAATTCTCCTAGAGGAGCTGTCTGATCAGGGTCTAGCTCCTCTGTTTGCTAATAGCATTTAATAGATCTGTTTCTTTACTTTCTAGACTGGCTACAATGTTCCAACTTCCATATTTCATTATAACTGTTTTGTCCATGAATATTCAGTAGGTATTGTGGAAATTTGGACTAAAAGAAAGGGAAGGGGTTAAAGATTTATTTTAGATTAAAAAAAATAATTCTTTTTACCCTTCACTCCATAGATATACCTTTTAACCTCTTTGCAAACAAAGTAGACCCAGATCAGATGACTTCCCTCTGCTCGGTTTGCTTATGAAATAATATATAATTATACATTGTACCTGATTCTACAGTTTATGTAATGGCCACGAATGTTGAGTTCATTATGCCATCATGAAAATTCATCTAATTAATATTCATGATGCCATTAAATTCTACATGAATATTCATGGAGTACAGAGTTAAATCAATGTAAATCCTTGCCTTCTTCCTCCATTGAGAAGCACATAGGTACAACTAATTGAGTTATCCAACTGCACAGGATTCTTATGAAGACTTGTACACAACTGTTCAAATAACAACCAATCCTTTTTTCCACTCTAGCTGTATTTCTCCTGTTATGACAGATAATGTACCCTGCCACAAGTTCATCATGCTAAATAACACATATCACACTACATAATTTTTTCTCCACAAACCAAATGAATGTTCCACAGGATGGATACCTCTGATGTTTCATGTGCATCCACACTATAAGTAAATACAGAGCTGAATAATACCTAGAGATACCAACACATCATAATTATTAACCCTTTGATTTGCAAACAGTGTAGACCCAGATCAGAGGGCTCCTAAAGGAGTCCTCTGATCTGGGTCTGTACTGTTTGTCACTTAAAATCCTCTAGCAAGTTTAGGCCTTTGATACTGAGTTGACTGTATAGTTAAACACTAATGGACTAGTCCATGTTGAAAATTCAGATTGAATGGGTTGATGTTATCAGCACACGTGATCTTCCTACATCAATTTGTTGAAATGAATCTACCAGTATACCATTTCAAGCCTTCATATACATACACAGGGTATTAGCACACTTAAGTATTTTATTAACCCTTTATCTCATGAATATTTGGTAGGAAAAAATGACTGTATGAATATCAATTAGCTGAATTTTTATAATGAACAGGAGAATATCTATTAACTTTGTGTCATCTGTAGACAGGGCTATCACACTCGGGGGCTCCCAGCTTTGTTTTGTCTGTAGACAGGGTAATCACACTCATGGGGCTCCTAACTTTGTTTTGCCTGTAGACAGAGCTATCACATTCAGGGGCTGTTAACTTGGTGTCATCTGTAGACAGGGCTATCACACTCAGGGGCTCCCAGCTTTGTTTTGTCTGTAGACAGGGCAATCAGACTCATGGGGCTCCTAACTTTGTTTTGCCTGTAGATAGGACTATCACATTCAGGGGCTGTCAACTTTGTATCATCTGTAGACAGGGCTATCACATTCAGGTGCTGTTAACTTTGTTTTGCCTGTAGACAGGGCAATCACACTCATGGGGCTCCTAACTTTGTTTTGCCTGTAGACAGGGCAATCACATTCAGGGGGCTCCTAACTTTGTTTTGCCTGTAGACAGGGCTATCACATTCAGGGGGCTCCTAACTTTGTTTTGCCTGTAGACAGGGCTATCACATTCAGGGGGCTCCCAACTTTGTTTTGCCTGTAGACAGGGCTATCACATTCAGGGGGCTCTAAACTATGTGTCTCCTATAGACAGGAGTATATCACACTCATGGGGCTCCTAACTTTGTTTTGCCTGTAGACAGGGCTATCACATTCAGGGGGCTCCTAACTTTGTGTCACCTGTAGACAGGGCTATCACACTCAGGGGGCTCCTAACTTTGTTTTGTCTGTAGACAGGATTATCACATTCAGTGGGGCTCCTAACTTTGTTTGGCCTGTAGACAGGGCTATCACACTCAGGGGCTCCTAACTTTGTTTTGTCTCTAAACTATGCGTCTCCTATAGACAGGAGTTTATCACACTCAGGGGGGCTCCTAACTTTGTGTTGCCAGTAGAAAGGGCTATCACACTCACGGGGGCTCTAAACTATGTGTTGACTATAGACAATGCTTTCGGTGATAAATAGAGGTATTGTTTTTGGAAAAGGATAATGATGTATAATCCATTCCTGGATTCAAGTATGACTTACTAGTACATCAAATAAGTTTCAGATTTTGAATTATCAATGCAAATGAAGTACAGGGTTTTCAATTACAAACTACCCTGGGTATTTTTTAACCCTTTCCCGCATACAAACGCTTTTTCATGCAGCAAACAGAGCAGACGGCTCATGCAGGATTCTGACCATGAACCTAAATGAGGTGATAAAATCTTGAATAAATGTTAAACAAAGTAAGGGCTGGATCCGATTATTTAACCCTTTACTTCAAAGAAAACCCCTTTTCGCACCTTCGCAAACGAGAAAGACCCAGATCATATTGCTTCAGTAAGAGTCGTCTGATCAGAGCCTGCTGTTTGCTTACACAGGGTGTCTCATAATATATGTTAGTATAATGTTACCATTACGAATGGCTTTTAAAATTAAGTTGTGAACTGATTTTAGATGTTTGATACATGAAACTGTAGGAGACACTTTGAAGATTTTTTAGCTTTGAAAATTTCGGGAAAACTTCAACGTCATGACGTCATGATGACATCATGCGAAAGAGATTGTTATTCCGACATGGCGTCAACGCAAATGATGCCTGCTGAAGTTGTTAAGCTGTATTATTCCAGTTTTTCGCCGGTAACAGTAATAAGAGAGATGCAGAAAAGACAGCCTGACCAAAAGAGACTATCAAAAATGCAAGTACATAGAATAGCGAAGCGCTTTGAGCAAACTGAATCAGTTAATGATGGACGGCATGGCAATAGTGGAAGGCCAACATCTGTGTGAAGTTCAGAAAGCATCGAGGAAATCGTTGAAGAAACACCTCAGAAATCTGTTAGAAAAATAATGTGTGACATTACTAACATTCCTAGTCATGCTAGTGTTCACAGAATGCTCAGGGTTTATTTGAATGTAACTCCATACACCATATCTATTATGCAGCACCTTAAAGACTCGGATATTTCTAGTAGACTACGGTTTGCTAATTGGATGAAGGGTTAGGGTTAGGAGTAGACATCAGTACGATGTGGTTTCAGCAAGACGATGCGACCTCGCACGCTTCACTTCGTGCAATTGCGTGACTTGAGGAGAAATTCAGAGACAATTTCATTTCATTCAAGACGAAAAATGAGTGGCCGCCCCATTCACCAGACCTGAGCCCTCTGGATTTCTATCTCTAAGGATATTTGAAAGACATTATTAAAGAGTTTATAAACCCCAGGAAAACAACCTTGAAGAACTGAAAATGGCTATTCATAGGGAGATCTAAGGAATATCAGTACTGCAACATGTGAATCTGTCATCCAAAATTTCAGGGAACGTTTCTAAGACGTCGTTATCTCACAAAAAGGACGTCATCTGGCACATATACTATGAATATGAACTTGAAAATAGATTCATGATCGGTCGAAAATGGGTATGTGTTACATGTCAGATAAAACTTTAGAATGTACACAATAACATGATGTGTTCGTTGTTATTGCACCATTTCCGATGAAATAAATAATTTGGCTGCTAATGGTAACATATATTATGAGACACCCTGTATATAGAATAATACAGATCTGATTCTACCATTAATGCATTCATATGCCATTATAACATGTTTATATGTCATTATAACATGCTCATGTGCCATCAATTTATAACATGTTCATGTGCCATTAATTTATAACATTTTCATATGCCATTATAACTTGCTTATGTGCCATTAATCTATAACATTTTCATGTGCCATTATTAACATGTTCATATAAAATGTTCATATGCCATTATAACATGTTCATGTGCCATTAATTTATAACATGTTCATGTGCCATTTTAACATGTTCATATGCCATTTTAACATGTTCATGTGCCATTTTAACAATTCAGCTAATTGATACTTATGATAATACTGTTTATTACATCATGAACATTCATCAGGTAAAGGGTTAATCCTTCAACTCTAAACAACTCTCATCTGCAAAACAGCTTTAGGTCAAAATACATATTTCTTTAACCCTTTCCCTCATGAATATTTATGTAAGAAATAATGACACCACGAATATTTACTAGCTGAATTTTTACAAATGGTATACAGAACTCCAGATAAGATGCATAAATTTTAACATTTTCAAGAATAGCTCCTTTATTTCTCCACCAAAGCCAATACCATGGCCACTCGATCTTTAGAATCCCTTTGAAGAGACGATTCTAAAGAGTGGTCAGAGTATTGGGTTTGGTGGAGAAATAGAGAATAATAGGTTAGTGTCGTAGATGGGACGCTTTATCCGACGAGGGGAGAAAACGTTGAGGCGAGGCTTGCCGAGCCTCAACTGTTTTCTCTCCGAGTCGGATAAAGGCGTCCCATCTACGGCACTAACCTATTATTCGATTTATCCAGTCAATATAGTTAAATGTCTTTTTTATAGACTCATAACACTCTTGAAATAATTTACATTGAAAATGCAGTTTTTCGATCAACGGATCCCTCCCTTTTCACTTCCATTTAGACGTAAATAGATCTAATGAGCTACCGCAGAGGAATATAGTTTCGATGCTTGTATTACTAGAAGGGAAACGTGGTTGAAATTGAAAAATAAGATGATTTGAATCGAGGGTCGAGAAGTTATTTCAAACAGACATGGTCTATATTCTTTGGTCAAATTCGAGTTACGTAGTCTCGGTTTCTATTTTTAGATTCTACCTAACGTCACTCAGAAATCGATGGAACTGAACAGGCTATATTTAGGTTTATGACTATCACCGCCCCTGTAAGAGTTTATCAATCAAATAATCATGAGAGTGAAAAGAAAACATTTACTATTTATCTGTCAATCTTTGCTTCCAGGTTTGATTTTATCAAAAACGGGTTTTGCCAGCGGTGGATTAAATTAATAAAAGTGATAAATCAACGTTATTTTGTATGTGGCCTCAGTGGCGTAATCGGTAAGGGCGACGTCTCTAGAGAGATTAGAATTAGTTTTTGTAGGATCAGGCGCGGGTTCGAATCCAGCTGTAGCCAATTATTTTTATTTTTTCTCATTTGAATAATTCTTCTGGTGACCAAATAGATCTGTTAGATCTATTCCATCAACATGTTTATGAATATTTACAGAAAACTAAAATAGTTCCATGGTTATAGAATCATTACGCCTATCTACTAACCTAATAAACCTTCCACTACCGGAAGTAACCTAATAAACCTAAGTTTATTTGCACCCCCTTTATTAAGTCACTAGAGAAGCCTGGTGACTGGATAAATGATGATTTTAGAATTTGGTACGCACCTTTATCTGTAGCTCTAGGTATGAACAAAGACGTTTTTGGCCATGAAAGTTAAACTACAGAATCAGATCTATATAATTCCATAAGAAGCCAACAAAGCTGACCCTGAAGAGACAGCTCCTACAGGAGACGTCTGATCTGAATCTATACTGTTTGCAAAGGCATGAAAAAGCATCTTTATGAAGTGACATTCCCTGCTAGACTATTTTTAGACTCAACCTAGAAAAGGAGAATTTTGCAAAGGCATGAAAAAGCATCTTTATGAAGTGACATTCCCTGCTAGACTATTTTTAGACTCAACCTAGAAAAGGAGAATTTTAGAATTGTGTAGACTAGTTTTGAAACCATTGTGATAAATACAGCATTTGCTTCTATGGAGAAAATGCTCTACATGTATTTATCACTATGGTTTCAATAAATGAGTTTTACAAAGGTGCAAAAATGTGTCAGTAGGAGAGAAATGGAAAATTTCAGAGATGCTTTTCTGTGTCTCCCACCCACATGCAGTCTGAGAAAAACTCTATGAAACTTGAAGTGCCCAAAAAGCAGTCAAAAGCCCACATTGACTTGTGACACGGCTTGTCACGGCGAGTCCAAAAGTGCATAGCCCAATTGGAAAATAGCTATGCATGTGCGATAAGTGCTAAGTAGATTCCACCAGCATATGAAGAGGCAGTCTATCTGAACATGAGTGTGAAAGCACTCGGAGAGCCATGACTAGGATTGACAACTCGGGAGAGAAAACTGTAGAGACGAAATCACGAGTAACTATGTATAACACTAGTATGAGAGGCAAGAAACGAGTATGACGCATAGCGGTAAGCCAGCGAAGGTGATTGTGGGCGACAGGGGAAACTCGGGCATGAATACGCCGCAGACAGGAAAAATAAAGGAGAGAAATGGGTTATAGAAAAGTGTCAGAATGTCACAAATGAAATACTAAGTTACTCAACAACTCATTTTGACACAAACGGTTTACAAAGGTCACCAAATACTGGTCCATACTGTTAACCCTCTACTTTTTTGCAAACAGAGTAGACCCAGATCAGACAGCTCCTACAGGGCTGTTTGTGAAATAATATAGATCTGATTCCACGGTTGCTGTCATAGCTAAAATATCATGTGTTCATAATTAATCATATCATTATGAAATTTAATTTAATTAATACTCATGATGTCATTACATGAATATTAAACAGGGAAATAGTTAAAAACAGGGAAATACTTAAAAACAGGGAAACAGTTAAAAACAACAACAAAGGAACCATCTGGTATACACTACTGTTATCAATCAGTTTTGACTGCTTTTTTAGACACAACCATCAACCCTTCTCTTTATACAAGCTTTTTCACACATTTGCAAACAGACTATACCCAGATCAGACAGCTCCTATTGGAGTCATCTGATCAGTGTCTGCTCTGTTTGCTAATGCAATTTGATATTTCTGTTTCTTTACTTTATTAAAAATAGCTACAATGCTCGATCTTCCATATCTAATTATAACTATTTTGTCCATGAATATTCAGTAGGCATTGAAATTAGGAATAAATATAGAACAGGGAAAGGGTTAAACTTTACACGCTGTGAAAAACAAAATCAACAACCTTTGTTAAAATCTGAATCTGGTGAAATTTTGACTACTTCCAATTCAAAAAACGTTACTAGGCATTTCATCTGATCTGGATCCAAGCTGTCTGCAAAAACAAGTCAGACTGTGACAAGTGTGATTAGGTTTGACCATAAACACTCTACTGGCAAATCATTATAGTATATATAAACAGTTTGGACCCAGATCAGTCCCCAAGTAATTTGGCATCTCATTATTAGATCCTTTGATAAAGTCATGCAAAAGAAACTGTACAGTGATCATTATTGGATCCTTTGATAAAGTCATGCAAAAGAAACTGCACAGTGAGCATTGAAGCAGATGACAATATTTGTAGACAACAATGTTTAGAGTGATAAAGGTTCCAGCTGTGTCTCTGCTGGTGGCATTTCATTGTATTATATATTAGATGCCATGAGGAAAATTGCAAACAGGTGTACTAAACCCTGATCAGCTGCTGTGCCATTCAAAACAATGCTTGAGTAGGGTCTATACTGTGTGACAGCCATGAGAATTGTAAATGATTGATTTTCTACTCTGTTAACTCTTTACTCCATAAATATGCCTTTCTTAGCCTTTGCAAACAGAGTAGACCCAGATCAGATGGCTCCTATAGAAGCCGTCTGATCAAGGTCTGCTTAGATTGCTAATGGAATTTGAAAGATCTGTTTCTTTGGTTTCTAAAATGGCCACAATATTTCCCCTTCCATATTTCATTATGAATATTTTGTCCATGAATATTCAGTAGACCTTGAACTTGCAATAAACATAGAACAAGGAAGGGATAAATTTCCCAAAACAGAGCAGACCCTGATCAGATGGCTGTAACCTGGTTCTACTCTGTAAGCAAATGCATTAAATGGTGTATCTATGAGGTAATGGGTTAACCAGACTCTACAGCTTACACATAGATTATAGTTGGTTCACATCTACATTATTTTACCACTAAAAAGGTTGTTTCCATGCTCTGGATGATTCATTGTATTTGATTTCCATTACTCAGAGCGGTAAAATTTTTACCTGTGTAATTTTCGGAAGTATCACACTTCCTTCGTCAGCACTGACTGTTCGACTAGTGCTGGTCAGGTGACCTGATTTGGTCACCTGACTTGAGGAGAGGTGTGTAGACGGAGAGTAACTCCAGGCCCTCGTCCCTGTTGAGTGATGGTTTCCTCTGTCTGATCTCGATGGCTTCTTTCACCTTTCTTTTCATTAAAATTTTCTCGCTGGTCAATATTTTGGTGTTGTCTGAATTGATAGAGTTACCCTCCGCCTACACACCTCTCCTCAAGTCAGGTGACCAAACCAGGTCACCTGACCAGCACTAGTCAAACAGTCAGGGCCGACGAAGGAAGTGTGATACTTCCAAAAATTAAACAGGTAAAAATTTTACCGCTCTGAGTAATTGAAATCAAATACAATACATTGTTTTACTTTTCTTGGTGGTGTTTTGCTTTATCAGTTCGAATCCCAGTCAGGGTTTTTGAATTTTTCATGTTAGGAAGCCAGTTCCAGTTGGTATGTGGTAGATTGGTAGTTCTACCCATTTTGTTCTTCTGTACATGAAACAATGTAATATGGTCTGTGCACAGAAAAAAACTTCTGGGGTCTTCCTACACCTGTAATTAGCTATAGGTCGCAATATGACTGAAATACCGTTAAAACAATGTACAAACTGGATACAAACAAATCTTTATCAATCTGTCATCACCTATTTATCAGTCAGCTGCTTTCACTGGTGTTACAGACTCATTCTTGTCATTAACCCTTTAAATGCTAAATTTTCAAAATGGAATGTCCCTTCACTGTTTATTGGTAGAGTCCATTCAGTGGGAAAGGATTAAACTTGCTAGTGGATTTTGTACGACAAATAGTACGTGCTGACCTTGATCAGAGGGCTCCTCTAGGATGCCTCTGATCTAGGTCCACACTGTTTGCAAATGCCAGTACACCCATTTCCCACATTGAAAGGATTAACAGAAGATTGATAACATTCTCATTAGCTGTATCTTACTTTTAATAATTACAAGCTTTATGAGAACTCTTTATCTCTAAATACAAATTACAGCTAGTAAAACTCCTCTAAACTGGAATTCAAGTAGGGAAGAATTCAGATACTTTTATTAGGCAGGAGGCTGATTAATGCAGGGTGAAAGTCTGACAGAAAGCTCTTCTGGGAGGTTTCTGCATGACTTTCACCCTGCATTACGCTAACATCTGTCTGTAAAATTGAACATACAGTTAAGAGGTTTTTTACTGTAGTTGAGAAGATAACAACCTTACAAAATCAATATTGCCGTGTTTGGTTGAGATTTTGTATTGTATTTAGGTACATATATTGCAAGGCTAACAACAATTCTCAAATGATATCCCAATTTAACCCCAACTCCCCTCTTCAGCAGTTTGTAAAACTGAACTAGAATAGTTTCTGAAACAAAAACTGATGTCTCCACCAGTGCATGGACAAAATTTTCCAAATTCCCACAACTCTGCAAAAAATCAACGAACCGAAAAAGGAATAAACTATGCACAACTAGGCATGGTGTTGATCAATCCTATGAAGTTTCATGAAATAAAGGGTTTTTTGGGAAACCCAGAGGACAAAATTTTCCATGTAAAATTTTCAAAGTCCCATAACTCTGCAGAAAATTATCAAACCGAAAGGGGAATTATGTATGCACAACAGTAGGCATGATGCTAATAGCTCCTATGAAATTTAATGAATATCAAATTAAAGGTTTTCGAGAAACCCTGTGGACAAAATTTCCATGTAAAAATTTCAAAGTCCCATAACTCTGCAGAAAATGGGAGGCAATATCTAGAGTTATGATACATGTACTTATGCATAACACTTCCTTCCATCATGCTCTTTCCATACATGAAAATTTAATGTCATACCAATAGCACCAGTAGAGCAGGAGTAATGGATCGGACAAAAAAATGTAACATTAAAGGGCAAAAACTCCAACAGTATTGAAGCCAGAGTTATGGCCCTTGTACATGACACTTCCTCTTATCATGCTCTGCCAATGTATGAAGTTCCAATCAAATGGCAGTAGCCATGTAGGAGTTATTGTCCAGACAAGAAAGTGTGAATAATTGACCTTGAATCATGACCATGACCTTGAATTGTGACCTTGACCTTTGACCCAAGTGCATGAATCCTGCTGTCTGCACAATGGTTTGTTATGGAGAACATTTGTGCCACAGCATTTTGGAATCCTTGATGTGGGAGCAGACATGAAAATTAAGGCTAAAAGATTTTACTTTGAATTATGACCTTGCCCTTTGAAGAAAGTGCCTGAATCTTGCTGTCTGCACATCGCCTTGTTATAGAGAACATTTGTGCCACAGCATTTTGAAATCCTTCCGAAGGTTTAAGAGATATGGAGCGGACACGAAGGGTGTGGATAAAAACATTTGACCTTGAACTGTGACTTTGACCTTTGACCCACGTGCCTGAATCGAACACTCTGCACATCGTCTTCTTGAGTTGAACATTTTTGCCTAAACTCGACCAAAAACAATATGTCTCCCCATTATAAATGGGGGAAACATAAATAATTCAATAAGGCAACACTTTGATAACTTTCAATAAGGCATCATTTTGATAACTTTCAATAGGCATCATTTTGATAACTTTCAATAGGCATCATTTTGATAACTTTCAATAGGCATCATTTTGATAACTTTCAATTAAACTGACATACATGTAGTAGCAAATAGTGCAGCAGCCATCTGGTCATGGTCTGCTCTGTTTGCTTATGAAATTACATATAGATCTGATTCTGCAGTTTCTGCAAAAAGTCTGTGTATTCCGCTAACAAATATTCATGATATCACTATTTTTTACATAAATGCTGATGTGGGAAATAGTTAAGCCATTAGGACAAAAGTCCACACAAAGTAAAGTGATTGATGAACCGTTTTATTTAGTAAAGTGATTTATAAACCACTTTATTTTACATGTGGGCTTTTGTCTGCCTTGACAAAAGCAGCATTGGGCTATCGTCATAGTGAGCTGTTGTCCTAGTGGGCTTTTATCCATATCTCGGCCATTAGTATGCTTTTAGAATGCAACAGGCCAAAGCATGATTATCTTTGAAAGAAGTTTGGATCCAGACAAGACATTGTGGTATTTATCTCATCTAAAGTAAACACTGTGGTACTCATCTCATCTAGAGTAGACACCATGGTACTAATCTTATCTACAGTTAAGACTGGTACTCATCTAAAGTACACAATGTACTCATCTCACCTAGAATAAACACTATAGTACTCATCTAGTGTAGACACAATGATACTCATCTCATGTAGAGTAGACACAGTGATACACATCTGATCTAGAGTAGACACAATGATACACATCTAATCTAGTGTAGACACAATGATACTCATCTCATGTAGAGTAGACACTGTGGTACTCATCTCTTAGAGCAGACACTGTGGTACTCATCTAGTGTAGACACAGTGATACACATCTGATCTAGAGTAGACACTGTGGTACTCATCTGATCTAGAGTAGACACAGTGATACACATCTGATCTAGAGTAGACACAGTGATACACATCTGATCTAGAGTAGACACTGTGGTACTCATCTCTTCAAGAGTAGACATCATGATTCTCACGTCATTGAGATGGAAACTTATTGCATGGCTTTTCTTGCATTCACACATTATGTAGATGCATAATAACATGGTTTGTTAGAGAGTGCCAAACTGGTCTGGTTCTGCTGACTTCAGCTCTCTAGGTTTTCTTTCTGTCAGGGTTACTCCTCCCTGAGCTACTAGCCAAAGGGCCTATCCTGTGAGCATAGGGGCTATTTAACCCATAGCTGGTGGTCTGTACATGGGCAGTAGGGCTTGTCCACACACCGTTGGGCCTGATATGCAGCATTTCTGGGAGCAGACCTTCTTTGAGTTCCTTGCAGTACAGCCTGAGGTCATGAGGTGCTCAGTATCCATGTGCCGCCATGTGGAGGTTCTGCATAAGGCTTGTCTACAGAAAGGCTCTGTACTGGCAGGGAAGACTTACGCATTAAGCTTCCTTTTCACCTAATGCTAGGCTAGCTAGCATTAGCGGCTGAAAGCGAAATGGTAACAAGCACAAAACACACAGCCTACAATACTTGCCGTATCAATAGACCTTTTTCACGCCAAACTTTTTGCAAAGGTTACATTATTTACATACTTGAACAGAAATTGAAGAAAATCTGCTTTGAAGTCTTAACCTTTACCTGTTAAATATTCATGTAAGAATTAATCACTTCATGAATATTTATTAGCTTTTATAGTGTAAAAATTTTAAGGGAATATTTTGTTTTGTCAAAAACTGTACTATCAGATTTATATCATGTCATAAGCAAACACAGAGCAGATACTGATCACATGGCACCTACAGAAGCAGTTTGATTTGGGTCTACTCCATGAAGGTGTGACAAGGTTTTTACATGAACAAAAGGGCTAACCACAAACACTTGGCTAGGCATGCTAATTATAATAGTATTGTTGGATCAGAATTGAAACTCTTTCAAAGAACAAAAGTATTATTATTTGAACCTGTTACCTGAGAGTTTATATACCCAGAGGTCCTGATAAGATGCGTAAATTAAAACATTTTCAAGAATAACTTCTTCATTTCTCCACCAACGGCAACCCCTATGTTTTGACCACTCTTTAGGGTTTGGTGGAGAAATGATGATTTTAGTATATGAGTTAGATGCACCTTTATCTGCTGCTCTGTACACAATTATAAAAATCCAGCCAATTAATATAGTATACAGTCATAAATGTTTGCAGGAGTATTCCTCAGGTAAAGTGTTATGACTTTCAACATGGATGTCTACCAGTATGTCATGAGCTTTTCAGTTAAATAAGAGTTACAAGTAACACACAACTTGACTGTTTTATTAACCCTTTCCCTTATAGAAGCGGCTTTGAGCGCATCTCATTTATTCCTCCACTTAAGAAAATAGTTCAACTTTATACAGTCATGAACATATAGCATAAAAATAGTTTCTATATCCCAGCAGGTGGTAGCTTAAAGTAGGCTGAAAGTAAAGCAGAATGCGCCTTAATGCGCATTCTGCTTTACTTTCAACCTGCTTTAAGTATTCACATGTCTTCATAACTAGAAATATGCTATTGGGTAAAGGGTTAACAATTCACTACAGCTTGATACATTTGCTAAAAGCTTATCGAACAAGCATTTCTGTAATGAAATCCTGTTTCACCCCAACCTTCCTATAATGCTTTGTCAAGCCTCTGTAATCATAGAAGACAAATAGATAAGACTCTACAGTTTCTACCAATACCCACAAATCCTGTGTACATAATTATGCCATTATAAAATTCAAGTTATAGATATTTATGATGCCATTATTTCTTCCATGAATGTTAAACAGGGAAAGGGTTAAGAAAATAATCTTATTTCCTGTGGCACAATGTTTAATAATTTTGAAACAAGCCAATAGTCGAGCAAAACTATTTATAGCAATGCTATTGCTACTAACACTTTACCTAATGAATATTCATGAAGAAATAATGACATAATGAATATAAAGTAGCTAAATTGTAACGAGTAATTTCGCTGAATTGATATCACCCGCCAAACAAGCGCTGACCTAAGTATTTAACTGAGTTATTGACCAAAGGGACAAGAAAGTTTTTCGCAAATAACTGTGGTGTTTCATTGTAGGGCACATTTCCTTTAAGGTACTAAACATTTACACAGTTTCATAGTATAACTCCTTATAGATCGACAAAAATGTTACATTTTTCACAAACAAAGCGCCATAACTCTAGTGTTCCATGGTCAATATAAATGATACTTGCACAGCCACATGTCCTTATGCTGCGAAACATTTTCACAAAGTTTCACAGAAACATTGCAAATAGTTTCTGAGATATGACTCTGGACAGACAAAATTGTTACATTTTTTGCAAACAAAGGCCCATAACTCTAGTGTTCCAAGGTCTATATAAATGATACTTTAGCGACATGGCCATATGCTAAAAACATTTTCAGAAAGTTTCAAAGAAAAATTCCAATAGTTTCTGAGGAATGGCTCCGGACAGACAAAACGTTTACATTTTTCGCAAACAAAGGACCGTAATTCTGGTGTTTCTATGATACTTGCAGAGCAGCAAGTCCTGATGCTACTTAACATTAACACAAAGTTTCATAGAATAATTCCATACCATTTCTGAGAAACTGCTCCAGACACACAAAACATTACATTTTTGACAAATAAAGGGTCAAAACTTGGGTGTTCCACGGTCAATGTGAGAGATACATGCAGGCCTACATTCTGTTATAGTATTAAATTATTTACAAAAACTTTCAATGAAAAACTCCAACTGTTTCTAAGATATCACTTCAGGGTGCACGGATGGACTGACACATGGACAGATTGACACACAGAGGGACAGACACACAGACGGGCTGACACACCAACGAATAGTATATACAATTCAAAAAGCAAAAAAAAGTTGCTCTGGTCAAAAAGATGTATTTATGAGGTAAAAGGAGAAATTTTGAAAATGTCATATGTTGAAAACTAGCCAACTGCTGGTGGCCAAAAGGTTTAACCCTTTACTCCATGAATACTCATGTAAGAAATAATGATATCATGAATATTATTGAGTTGAATTCTTATAATGGCATAATAAACACAGACATTTTTGGGTATTGCAGAAGCTTTAGAACCAGATCTACAGTACAACTTCCATGTGTCGACCTTTGACGTGGACTTTCTCGATGTATCAATCTTCTTTCCAAGTCCCGAAATCTTCCCTTATATATAATTATATTCTATATGAAATTCTATTTATGTGTCAGTCTTTTATGAGTCGATCTTTTCAATATGTGGAACATTTTTTTTTTGGTGCCTAGGTATTAATCCAATGGAATTTTGCCATACATGAGTCGCTCTGCCAATTACCTGTGTACACAGACAACGGCCTCGGGTTGTTTTCACATGTCCGCAACTGGCCAGAATTTGCATGTTTCACACCTCATGCAAAGTAAAGGCGTGATCACGGAACTCCAACATTTTTAATACGTAGGCAGAGCTAATTGTGTGTTTTAATTAAACAATCTATCGTAATTAGGTGAACACAGACGGTCATATTTTTTCTACTCTATGATGTAACGGGATAAATGACATTGTCAGAATAATTAGTTTTGGATTCCTAGAGTACTTAGATTCATATTTTGTAAAGTCATTGTGTTCCTATAGGAGTCGTCTGATCTGGGTCTACTCTGTTTGCAAAATCGTAAAAAGGCATATTTATGGAGGAAAGGGTTAAGAAGAGATTAAAGAGATATTCTTCAACCTTTACCTCATGAATATTCATTTAAAAAACCATGAACATTAATCAGATCAATTTTTATAACGGCAAATGAACACTGGCATCTTTAGCCATGGTAGAAACTGTAGAATCATATCAATATCACTGCATAAACAAATAGAGGAGATGCAGATCTGGGTCTACCCTGCTTGCAAAGGCATTAAAACATGTATCATTATGAAGTAAAGTGTTAAAGTAACTACATGTACACTGTATTTAAGATACACAGTCAACAACACAGTTCTGGACAAGCAGATCACCTTTGTGTCACCTTCATGTCACATGACTGAATAAAATCTAGATAAAAATACAGATTTGAAAACAGCAAATAAGAAATAACAGAAGCAAAATCAAAGCAAAAGAAAAGCAAAGTATGGTGCAAGACAAAGATAGAGAAGAAAACAAAAGTAAAACACAAAGGTAAAGAAATAGTTTAACTTTTGAATGCAGCAAAAGCAAAAACTGGCATTTGCAAACAGTGTAGACCCAGACCAGGGGGCTCCTCAAGGAGTCCTTTCAGTTTGATATGGGTATGCATGGTTTGTCATTCACAAGATGTTGTAAGTTTAATCAATTTATACTGAATACAATCAATGATGGACTGTGCCACATAGTAAATTTGGCATTCAAAGGGTTAGCCCTTTACTTCAAAGAGTAGACCCAGATCAATCAGCTCCTTTAGGAACCATCTGATCAAGGTCTGTGCTGTTTGCTTATAAAACCAATATAATTCTGACTCTACAGTTTTGTGCCTTAGTATAAAGTTCACTTGTTCATTATCCCATTATAAAAATTCAGCTACTTTATATCCATACATTCATCATTTCTTAACCCTTTAGTCCATTAATATTCAATTATTCATGTAAGAAAAATAATGACACTACGAATACACTAAGAATATTATTAAGATTATTTTTACAATGGCACATGAACGCAGGAATTCTTTGCCATGGCAGACTGAAGAATCAGATATATATAATCATAATGTCATAAACAAACTGAGCAGACCCTGATCAGACGGCTCCTGTAGGAGCCATCTGATCTAGGCCTACTCTGTTCGCAAAGGCACAGAAAGGTGTATTTATGGAGTACAGGGTTAATTCATATTCATGGAGTAAAGAGTTAAATTTTTTACAAAACAATAATCCAGCTGTTACCTCCTTCCTTGTAGGTCTCCTCTGCCATCTTCACAATGCTATTTCACTGAGCATGAGTAATCACGAGACAACCAGCTGATCATCCTTTAGCCTTGTATTTATTTCCTGAAATGAAAAGCGATATTATGTAGATCATATAGAAGAAAACAGGAAAATTGTTTATTGTCATAAATCACTTATGATGTACACACAAATTCACATATCAAAACATATGAACCCTTTACTCCAAAAATGTGCTTTTTAATGCCTTTGCTAACAAAGAAGACACATGTATAGGAGCATCTGATCAGGGTCTGCAATTCTACAGTTTCTGCACAGGTCAAGGGTACCTTTTTCATAATGCCATTACCAAAATTAACCCTTTCCCAGCAGGTCAACAATAATGTATGAAATAATGACATCATGAAAATTGATTTGCTGATTCTTTTATAATAGCAAATGTACACAGGATGTTTTGGTACTGGTAGAGACTGTAGAGTTACTGGTAGGGACTGTAGAGTTACTGGTTGAGACTGTAGAGTTACTGGTAGAGACTGTAGAGTCACCGGTAGAGACTGTAGAGTTATTGGTAGTCTAAGACTGTAGAGTTACTGGTAGAGACTGTAGTTACTGGTAGAGACTGTAGTTACTGGTAGAGACTGTAGAGTTACTGGTAGAGACTGTAGAGTTACTGGTAGAGACTGTAGAGTTACTTACTGGTAGAGACTGTAGAGTTACTGGTAGAGACTGTAGAGTTACTGATAGAGACAGTATAGTTACTGGTAGAGACTGTAGAGTTACTGGTAGAGACTGTAGTTACTGGTAGAGACTGTAGTTACTGGTAGAGACTGAAGAGTCACTGGTAGAGACGGTAGTTACTGGTAGAGACTGTATAGTCATTGGTAGAGACTGTAGAGACTGTAGTTTCTGGTAGAGACTGTAGAGTTACTGGTAGAGACTGTAGAGTTACTGGTAGAGACTGTAGAGTTACTGGTAGAGACTGTAGAGTCACTGGTAGAGACTGTAGTTACTGGTAGAGACTGTAGAGTTACTGGTCGAGACTGTAGAGACTGTAGTTTCTGGTATAGACTGTAGTTACTGGTAGAGACTGAAGAGTTACTGGTAGAGACTGTATAGTTACTGGTAGAGACTGTAGAGTCACTGGTAGAGACTGTAGAGTTACTGGTAGAGACTGTCGTTACTGGTAGAGACTGTAGAGTTACTGGTAGAGACTGTAGAGTTACTGGTAGAGACTGTTGAGTTACTTACTGGTAGAGACTGTAGAGTTACTGGTAGAGACTGTAGAGTTACTGGTAGAGACTGTAGAGTTACTGATAGAGACTGTAGAGTTACTGGTAAGGACTGTAGTTACTGGTAGATACTGTAGTTACTGGTTGAGACTGTAGTTACTGGTAGAGACGGTAGAGTTACTGGTAGAGACTGTAGAGTTACTGGTAGAGTTACTGATAGAGACTGTAGAGTTACTGGTAGAGACTGTAGAGTTACTGGTAGAGACTGTAGTTACTGATAGAGACTGTAGAGTTACTGATAGAGACTAGTTACTGGTAGACTGTAGAGTTACTGGTAGAGACTGTAGAGTTACTGGTTGAGACTAGAGTTAATGGTTGAGACTGTAGAGTTACTGGTAGAGACTGTAGAGTTACTTACTGGTAGAGACTGTAGAGTCACTGGTAGAGACTGTAGAGTTACTGGTAGAGACTGTAGGACTATAGAGTCACATCTATTCAATTTCAGAAGCAAACAGAGTAGATCCTGAATAGAAAATATATTAACCCTTTAAGTCCATAAATACGCCTTTCTACGCCTTTGCAAACAGAGTAGACCCAGATCACATGGCTTCTAATGTATGCTTATGATATGATATAGATATGTTTATACACTTTCTGTAATGGCCAACACTTCCTGTGTCTATGTGCTACTATGACAGTTAATCTAATTAATATTCACGACATTGTTATTTCTTACATAAATATTGATGGCGTAAAGGGTTAAAAGACAGTGGTTACAGTCGAGACACATGGTCCACTTAAACTAAGAAAAGTGGGGAATATGGAACCAGTCACTTGCATTTTAAGTTCCAGTTTGTGTTTTGTTATTTGGTCACAGTTTAAGATAGATTCAAAAATAGAACAGAATTTCTATATAAATTACTTTCTGTGTGGGAAACAAGTTATTAATGTCCTATGCAAACATTGTAGACTCAGGTGAGAGGTTACACCTATTTTAAATAAAAAAATCCTTGAATATTCACGATAAGCTTGACCTTTTAGAATCTTTGAAGGTCCATTTGAAAAAGGGTTAAATAAATATGCACATACTGTACGCAATATGAGTCATGCACTCAGATAAAATCTATCAAATCAGTGAATATATGGCCTCTGGTAAAAACAATAGGTCACTATGATGTTAACCCTTCCCCGTTAACCGTGACCTGACTATAGGTCATTATGATGTTAATTACCCTTCTCCGTTAACCGTGACCCGACTCGCAGTTGCAAAACAGCTTGGAACCAGACGAGACATAGAGAAGCTTGGTGTCTCATCAGGATCCAAGCTGTTTGACACTTGGTCAATAATTACCCAAACTTTTGAACAAATCCAAAGGCAATAATTGTTCCAGATCATTAGTTAGTTTAAGCAGACAGTATATTTTACAATGGGATAAGGGCTAATGGTAACTTTTTAGACAGTGTGGGTGTATTCTTGATAATCTAAATGATATGAAATTGTGAATCCAGAAAAGACACTGTGTAACTCCACATATGATCACCATCAAAAATGATGCTGTGCTAACCATTTACTCCAAGAATATTCATGTTAGAAACAATGCCAATATGATTATTTATTAGTTTACTTTTTATAATGGCACAAGAACTCATCTTGGTACTGACAGAAACTGTAGAATCATATCTAAATTAAATCATAAGCAAACAGAAAAGACCTTGATCAGGAGACTTCTATAGGAGCCGTCTGATCTGGGTCTACTCTGTTTGCATTGAAGGCATAGAACTTTAGGCATATTTATTATGGAGGAAAAGATTAACAAGAGTGTTCAGAGGAACACATGTGTCACCTGTATGCAGCTAACACAAAAACTGTTTATATGCTGGAGTGAAATCATAACAAAGGGGATAGCTCAAAAAGTATTGCATGCAGAGTGATGGATATTAGTTATATCAATGGCCATTAAGGGGAGGAAGACACAATGTCATGTGGAATTTGAAAGCTCTATAATGTTTAGATTAGAAATGACAGTCAAAAAAGAAAGTGTGAACAAAGGGAAATAACTAAACTAGACTGTCGCAGGACAGCAAAGCTCGCCTATTGTAGACCTTGTCTACAAAGATGAAGTCCAAAATATTTTTCTATTCTAACTGAACTACATCCATGTTAAACCTACTGGCAAACTCTATTCCAAATACCAGCTACCTATGGCAAGTATTTCATGTTGTATTAGTGCATCTTAACACTTACCCCAAAACTTTAACCTTGAGATTTCAGCCCAAAAAGCTAAGTCCAAAACAGGTAAAATTTGGACTAAAATTCAATTTTATTTTAAATGTTAACTACACTACATCAATGTTCAACACACAAGGAACCTCCATTCCAAATATCAGCTTTCCAGTGCAAATATTTCATGTAGTATTAGTGCATTTCAACACTTACCGGTACCTCAAAACTGTAACCTTCCTATTTCAGCCCAAAAAGCTAAGTCCAAAACAGGTGAAATTTTGACTAAAATTCAGTTTTATTTTAATGTTAACTACACTACATCAATGTTCAACACACCAAGAACCTCCATTTCAAGTATTAGCTTCCTACAGCTAATATTACATATAGTATTAGTGCATTTCAACACTTACCCCAAAAACTTTAACCTTGAGATTTCAGCCCAAAAAGCTAAGTCCAAAACAGGTGAAATTTTTACTACAATTTAATTTATTTAAAATGTTAACTACACTACATCAATGTTCAACACACAGGAAACCTCCATTCCAAATATCAGCTTTCTAGGGCAAATATTTCATGCAGGATTAGTGCATTTCAACACTTACCCCAAAACGTTAACCTTCCTATTTCAGCCCAAAAAGCTAAGTCCAAAACAGGTGAAAATTTGACTAAAATTCAGTTTTATTTTAAATTTAAACTACACTACATCAATGTTCAACACACCGGGAACCTCCAATTCAAGTATCAGCTTCCTAAAGCAAATATTTCATGCAGTATTAGTGCATTTCAACACTTACCCCAAAACTTTAACCAAAAGCAAAAGCCAACTCCGACGTCGACGCCGATGCCGGGGTGATTCCATAAGCCCCCCTATACTTCGAATAGGCAAGCTAAAAAGTATTGCATGCAGAGTGATGGACCTTAGTTACATCAATGGTCCTCAATGAGACACATGTGAAATTTGAAAGCTCTATAATGATTAGTTTAGAAATGACAGCCAAAAAAGAAAGTGCTTTCGACAGACAGACAGACTGATGGACAGACAGACAACAGAAAAGCGATCCCTAAGTGACACACTGCCTCTCGGCAGGTGACACAAAAAGAGATTGAAAAAAAAAATTCTATGAAAAAAATGGAACAGGTTCCAAATTTTGCAGATGCAAAGGGTCCATTAGAAAAATTTCATTTGCTACCTTCATAATTATACAGTCAGACTGTAAACAGTTTGGATCCTGGTCTGACAGAAGTGGCATGTCATCTTGATCCAAACGGTTTGCATAAACATATTGCCCACAGTATTTGGACATCCGATCAGAATCTCCCCTGTCCCTCTCCACTGATTTGTAAAGCTGAATAATTCCATAGGGTACCGTTTTGATAACTTTAAATCAGACTGGCATTGTAGTATAGTTACTAGCAAATAATGAAGACCCTCACCAAATGGTTCCTTCAGGAACCATTTCATCTGGGTCTACACTATTTGCCTAATTTTGTCTGTCTGAATATTTCATGTAATTAGGGTAAATCGGAGCAACAGATAGAGGTGCATGCTCAAGTACTAAAATCATTATTTCTCCACCAAACCCTATATTGTGACTACTCTTTAGAATCGTTTTGGAGAGACAATTCTAAAGAGTAGTCTCAACATTATAGGGTTTGGTGGAGAAGGTTAGACAGGAATTTGCAAACACCTTTGATCCAGATCAGATGCTGAGTAACTGTTTGTGTCTTAATTAGGATCAAATTTGTTTGACACTAAACCATTAAATTCTTAACCCTTTCCCTGTTCAATATATTGTGTAGGAAATAATGACATTATGAACATTAATACCTGAATGTTTATAACGGCATACATGTACGTAGGTAAGAAATTTTGGTAACAAGAGAGTCGTCACGGTGACAAATGCCCCCAAAGTGTTTGACACCGAAATGCATTTTGGCGGAAAAACAATACAATGTAATGCAGGTGTAACATGAAATTTTGATGCTGTTAAAAATGACACAAGAGTCAGTTCTTAACATTAGAAACTGAACCTTTGACGATTATGATAGCTAAGAAAAGAGCCAAGGGTCAAAACTTAGTTAAAAAGGACCCTAGGTCATTCTCAATGTTAAAAAGGACCCTGGGTTGATTGTCAACGTTAAAAACAGATCCTGGGTAAATTCTTAATGTTTTAAAAAAAAGACACGGTGTCAAATTTCAATATTAAAAAAACATGCTGTGTTGATTGTTACTGTTAAGTTGATTCTTAACGTTTAAGAAAGACCCTATGTCCATCCTTAACGTTAAAAACATACCCTCAGTCAATTCTAAACGCATGGTCAAAGTTTCATGTAACACTGGCTCTTAGACAGCTGCAACAGAAGTTACCTAATATGGATCTACATTCTTTGCATAAGCATGTATAGCATCTGATTTAGGTAGTGTTGTAAGCAAGCAATGACAACCCAGTAGCTCCTACTGGAGCTGTCTGATATGGGTCTATATTGTTATAATGCTGTAATTCATCTGAAAGTTCTGACACTGCAAGTATTTGAACAGCATGGCCTACCCATGTATGAATAGTATTTAGAGCTCTTTATAATGTCTGATTCATGCTAATGTAGTAGCAAACAGTGTAGACCCTGTTGTTTGATTTGGGTCTACACTGTTTGCCTAAGCATACCTGTCCAATACTTACAAATTACAATTTTGGAGTCTGTAACTGATAAGGTATAGGAGATATGCTCCGGACAAGCTTTTAGTAAAATCAAGGTCAAATGTCAAGGGAACATTGACCTGAAAATGGTACGTGACACTCCGCCATCCCAAGATGAACTCACACACCAAATTTGGAATCTGTAGCTGGTAAGGTATAGGAGATATGCTCTGGACAAGCTTTTTGTATCTGGTAAGGTATAGGAGATATGCTCCGGACTGTAAAATTGAGGTCAAAGGTCAAGGTCAAGGTCAGTGATCTGAAAATGGTACAAGACTCTCCGCCATCCCAAGATCAACTCACAAACCAAATTTGGAATCCGTAGCTGGTAAGGTATAGGAGAAATGCTCCGGACAAGCTTTGTGTAAAATCGAGGTCAAAGGTCAAGGTCACAGTGACCTGAAAATGGTATGCTACACTCCACCATCCCAAGATAAACTCACACACCAAATTTGGAATCCCTAGCTGGTAAGGTAAAGGAGATATTCTCTGGACAACCTTTTTTGTAAAATCTAGGTTCAAGGTGAAGATCACAGTGACCTGAAAATGGTACGCGACACTCCTCCATCCCAAGATGAACTCACACACTAAATTTGGAATCCGTAGCTAGTAAAGTATAGGAGATATACTCCGGACAAGCTTTTTGCAGCTGGTAAGGTATAAGCTTTTTATAAAATCGAAGTCAAAGGTCAAGGTCACAGTGACCTGAAAATGGTACGCGTCACTCCGTCATCCCAAGATGAACTCACATACCAAATTTTGGATCCATAGCTGGTAAGGTATAGGAGATATGCTCCGGACAAGCTTTTTGTAAAATCTAGGTCAAAGGTCAAGGTCACAGTGGCATGAAAATGGTACATGACACTAAGCCATCTCAAGGTGATCTCACACACCAAATTTGGAACCCGTATCTGGTAAGGTATAGGAGATATGCTCTGGACAAGCTTTTTGTAAAATTGGTCAAAGGTCAAGGTCACAGTGATCTGAAAATGGTACGCGACACTCCTCCATTCCAATATGAACTCACACACCAAATTTGGAAACCTTAGCTGGTAAGGTATAGCAGATATACTCCGGACAAGCTCTTTTCAGCTGGTAAGGTATAAGCTTTTTGTAAAATCGAGGTCAAAGGTCAAGGTCAAGGTCACAGTGACCTGAAAATCGTACGCGACACTTCGCCATCCCAAGATGAACTCACACACCAAATTTGGAATCTGTAGCTGGTAAGGTAAAGGAGATATGCTCCGGACAAGCTTTTTGTAAAATCGGTCAAAGGTCAAGGTCAAGGTCACAGTAATCTGAAAATGGTATGCGACACAAAGATGCATGCCTACCTTAATCCTTTACTCAATAAATACATGTTTCTCCATATTTGCAAACAGAGCAGACCCAGATCAGATGGCTCCTATAGGATCCTCTGTTTGCTTTTGATACAATATAGATCTGATTCTACAGTCTCTGTTACGGTAAAAAATCATCTTGTTCATATACATGTATATAGAGCCATTGTAAATACTCTGTGAATTAATTATTTCTTTATGATGTCATAATTTCTTCATGATGTCATTATTTCATGCCTAAATATTCATGGAGTAAAGGGTTAATACTTGTTAAGAATATCTCCAAACTCCATGTTGTGATCTCTCTTAAGAATCATCTCTCCGAGTGGAGAGATGCAAATCGTAATTTTACCTCTGGATCTTCTCTATTTGCATAGGTCCAAAGGTCTCTCTACTAGATAAAAGAGTTTAGACACGAGAGGAATCAATGCATGAGAGGTACTTCACCATCTCATCACAGGTTTTCTAATGTATAATTATTTATTCAGCTAATGATGTCCGGCTACAGAAATCAATATCAAACCTTTACATTCTGTGAATAAATATTCTACATAACGGTGCATATTTAATTGGTAAACGATGTACAAACCATCCTTTAGTATGCACTGTACATTACCATTGGAGTGAGTGAGTGAGTTGGGTTTTACGTCATACCAACAGTATTTCAGTTATTTGCAGACGGCACCCGCATGAGGCAAGTTATAGTGCTGCCTCACTGGAATACCCCTGCCGCAGGTACATGGCAAGGGCACCCCACCCAGTCACATTATCCTGACACCGGGCCGACCAGTCCTAGAACTACACCTTTAATGTCGAGCCTAGACAAGGGAGCTACTAGTACCAACTTTTAACAACTTTTGGTCTGTCGCGGCCGGGGATTGAACCCACGACCTTCTGTACGCTCTACCACTGAGCCACGCGGCCGGTCATTACCATTGGAATATTGATATTTGATCTGTTATTCCATTAATACACTTTTTATGCCTTTTCAAAAAAAGTAGACCCCGATCAAATGGCTCCTGTAGAAGCCATTTGATCAGTCTACTCTGTTTGCTTATTACTATATAGGTCTGATTCTACAATTTCTGCCATGGATGAAAATTCATGTGTTCATAATGTTTTATGCTGTTATAGAAAACCATGTAATTAATATCCATGATTTAATTATTATTTGAAAGAATATTCATGTAGAACAAGAATGTTCAGAGGAACACATGTGTCACCTGCTCGCATTTGATACAAAAACTGTTAATATGCTGGAGTGAAATCAGAACAAAGGGGAATAACTCAAAAAGTATTGCATGCAGAGTGCTGGACCTTGAGTTATATCAATGGTCCTCAATGAGAGGAAGACATGTGAAATTTGAAAGCTATATATTGATTAGTTTAGAAATGACAGCCAAAATAAATAAAGTGTGAACTAACTAAACTAAGGGGAATAACTAACAAAATATTGCATGAAGAGTGATGGACCTTAGTTGCATCAATGATCCTTAATGAGAGGAAGACACATGTGAAATTTGAAAGCTCTAATAATGATTAGTTTAGAAATGAAAGCCAACAAAAGAAAGTGTGACGAATAGGCGGACAGACAGACAGATAGACTGACAGACAGGCGACGGAAAAGTGATCCCTAAGTGACACACTGCCTCTCGGCAGGTGACACAACCAGAAATGGTGTCAAAGCCACCTGATGCTCGCCTGTTTAAAAGTTAAGTCTAAAACGTGTCATATTGAACACAAAAAAAATATTCAATTTTCAATTTAAAGTTTTAAACTTAACTGCATCAATATCACAACCAAAAGGCAACCAAATACCAATTTTCATCAATTTAAAAAGATTATTAAACAAAAAAGATACATTAAATATGGAATACCTAGGTCTATTGGTTCCAATGTAATAGGCAGTTAAAGGCTTTTGCAAAAGTAGGTCAAAGGTGAAAGTCAGAAGGGTAAAATTGTTGGCATGGTCATACCAAGTATAGAAGTCCTATGCCCGTTGCATCAAATATTATAGGCATTTAAAGATCTTTACAAAAGAAGGTCAAAGGTAAAAGTCAAGGTCATATGGTAAAAAGCATTGGTATGGCTGGAATGTCTTAAGACAGGAAATATACATACAAAGTATGGAAGCCCTAGGCCTATTGGTCCCAATGTTATATGCATTTAAACGCTTTTGCAAAAGTAGGTCAAATGTTAAGGTTAATGTCAGAAGGGCAAATATGTTTGCATGGTCATACCAAGTATGGAAGTCTTAGGTATATTGGTTCCAAGTTATATACACTTACAGAATTTTGCAAAAATAGGTGAAATGTCAAGGTCATATGGTAAAAAACATTGGAGTGTTTGAAAAAGTCTTCAGACAGAAAAGATACAAACCAGGTATGGAAGTATATGCATTTAAAAACTTTTGCAAAAGTAGATCAAAGGTCAACATAAAAAAAGGCAAACATGTTGGCATGGTCATACCAGGTATGGAAGCCCTAGGCCTATTTGTTGCAATGCTATAGGCATTTAAAGATTTTTGCAAATGTAAGTCAAAGGTCAGAGTCACATGGTCAAAACAATGGTATGGTTGGAAAAGTCTTAAGACAAGAAAGTTGCATACCAAGTATGGAAGCCCTTGGCCTACCGGTTCAAATTTTATAGGCATTTAAAGAAATATGCAAAAGTAGGTCAAAGTAACATGGCAAAAACAATATTGTTGGAAAGGTCTTAACACAAGAAAGTTGCATACCAAGTATGGAAGCCTTTGGCCCATTGGTTAAAATGTTACAAGCATTTAAAGATTTTTGCGAAAGTAGGTCAAAGGCCAAGGTCAAGGTCAGGAGGGCAAAAACAGTTGGCATGATCAAACGAAGTATGGAAGTCCTGGGCCTATTGGTTACAATAATATAGGCATTTAAAGATTTTTTCAAAAGTAGGTCGAAGGTCAAGGTCAGAAGGGCAATCAATGATATTTTTGGAAAAGTCTTAACACAAGAAAGTTGCATACCAAGTATGGAAGCCCTAGGTCTATTGGTTCAAATACTATAGGCATTAAAAGATTTTTGCAAAAGTAGGTCAAAGGTCAACATAAAAAAGGGCAAACATGTTGGCATGGTCATACCAGGTATGGAAGCCCTAGGCCTATTTGTTGCAATGCTATAGGCATTTAAAGATTTTTGCAAATGTAAGTCAAAGGTCAGAGTCACATGGTCAAAACAATGGTATGGTTGGAAAAGTCTTAAGACAAGAAAGTTGCATACCAAGTATGGAAGCCCTTGGCCTACCGGTTCAAATTTTATAGGCATTTAAAGAAATATGCAAAAGTAGGTCAAAGTAACATGGCAAAAACAATATTGTTGGAAAGGTCTTAACACAAGAAAGTTGCATACCAAGTATGGAAGCCTTTGGCCCATTGGTTAAAATGTTACAAGCATTTAAAGATTTTTGCGAAAGTAGGTCAAAGGCCAAGGTCAAGGTCAGGAGGGCAAAAACAGTTGGCATGATCAAACGAAGTATGGAAGTCCTGGGCCTATTGGTTACAATAATATAGGCATTTAAAGATTTTTTCAAAAGTAGGTCGAAGGTCAAGGTCAGAAGGGCAATCAATGATATTTTTGGAAAAGTCTTAACACAAGAAAGTTGCATACCAAGTATGGAAGCCCTAGGTCTATTGGTTCAAATACTATAGGCATTAAAAGATTTTTGCAAAAGTAGGTCAAAGGTCAAGGTCAGAAGGGCAAAAATATTGGCATGGTCATAATGTTACCAAACTCTCCGTTTAATTTTTTACCCAATTCTGTTATTCTCTATTTTCAAGAGTATCCAACACTCCTGATAATCCTGACTTCAAGATTTGGCTAAGTTTATATTTCTAGTCTTTTTGTTACGCTGCCACCATCAAGTTTTAGCTTAAAACTTGGAAAATTGTACTCTATGTCATGTAGGAAAAAGATAACCAAGGATAAATTTCTACTACAATATTTATTTCACTTTCAATCAGATTATCCAACTGCAAAGTTATATCCAAACTGTAAAGTATCAGATACATGTATTTAGGAAAAATAGTTCCAACAGAATATACTGACTAGCAGCTATCAACTTTTAAGAGAAAGACAAAGACCTCTTTCAGATAAATTTCTGAGTTTATATACTCTTATGGGACCAGCAAGTTTGCAGGTACCTTTGCCGTTACCGTAAAGGTCATTACCTCAAAGGTCATTGCCAGACCCCAATAAAACTAATAAGCCAAGCCTGATAACATCTTAGTTCTACATGTAAATTTAGAACCATAGCACAGCAACCAGTAAGTCTACTAGTACTGATGATAATAATAAAGGTATTTAAAGATTTTTGCAAAAGTAGGTCAAAAGTCAAGGTCAAGGTCAGAAGGGCAAAAATGTTGGCATGGTCTTAAGTGACTCGACACTATGAACCTTCATTTGCCCCCCCCCCCAAAAAAAAACCAACAACAAAAAAAACAACAAAAAACAACTGATTCCAAAACATGTCAAAAATTGAATAAAATTTAAACACATTTTTAATGTTTAACTTCATAACAGTAATATTTGACCCTAAATGAGCCTCCATACAAAATTTCAACATCCTAGCACAACTATTAAGTTTTAAAACAACCTGTCCAAAAACTTTAACCTTGTGATTTGTGGCCAAAAGGACTAAGTCCAAAACATGTCAAAAATTGATAAAATTGAAAAATATTTTTAATGTTTAAATTCATTACACCAATATTTGACCTCAAATGAACTTAGATACAAAATTTCAGCATCCTAGTACAAATATTAAGCTTTAAAACAACCCGTCCAAAATAATTTAACCTGGTGATTTGTGGCCAAAAGGACCAAGTCCAAAAATTGATAAAATTGAAAAATACAAAAAACTTTAACCTTGGCCACGCTCACGCCCATGCTCACGCTCACACTGGGGGTATAGCATAAGCTCTACTGTCCTATGAACAGGCAAGCTAAAAAGGGTTAACCCATTTCTACTTAGGCTACGTTTAGACCTAACATCTTTGATTAAATCCATCAAAAAGAAGCATTAACTAGAGAAAAGGATTATTTTAGAATTGTGTAGTTTTGAAACCATAGTGAACATCCGGGAATGGGTTAATCAAATAAACCAGAGTTACAGATTTATTCAATAACATGCTAATATATCACAATTACCACTTTAACCCATTCCCTTATAGGCTATTTTTAGATCCAACCTCTTTGAGCAGATGTACCGAAAAGGAGCAATAACTAGAGAAAAGGAAACTTTTAGAATTTTGCAGTTTGAAACCATTGTGATAAATAGAGCATTTGCTCCTATAGGATCAGATACTCTATTTATCACAATGGTCTCAATAGGTGATTTTTACAGAGGCGTAGAAAGGCGTATTTATGGAGGAAAGGGCTAAATTTGATTATAAAATGTAAGACTTTTATAATTATCTACAGATCAATATCACTCTTTAAAGTTTTGTCTTGGCCAAACATTCAAGAGAAGGAAATTCTAGTGCACACGCAAAACTGTCTTATGGCCTATATAGTCACCTGCAAGTTACTCACCAGATTTGCCTACACAATGATTTATTGCCAAGACCAAACTTAAGTGAAGAGTTAAATATAATTACTGGTATATTCTAGTCTTTTTACCTATTAGCATGCGTCTACGAGCTGTATTTTGTCCAAATTCTCACATGCTTCCGGTCTTCCAAATTATTTATTTTTGCCTGTCATCGGTGAAATTTTGAAAAGGTTCCTCCCAAGGGTATAATAGGAGTTTGACACAACACGATTTTTTTTACTATAAGTTTTCTGATAATTCTCGTAAAAATGGTTGCAGCACATAATTATTTCCTTCTTTAAGAGCATCTTCACATTAGCATTGTTCATCTGTGAAAGTTTTAACCCATTCGAAGTTCAATGTTCATTTAAGAAATAAAGACATCATGAATATCTATAGGCTAAATCTTTATAATGTGATTTTTTCATGGAAACTTTTTGCGCTGACAAAATCTGTAAAATCATATCCATATTTTGTCAAAAGCAAACAGAGCATAAAATTATCCTGATCAGATGACTCCTATAGGAGCAGTCTGATTTGGGTCTACTCTGTTTACTAAAGGTGTTTATATGAAGGAAAGGGTTAATTTAAGTAAATCCCCCATTGGTGTATGAGGAGTTGGACACACAAGGTGGACATACAAAGAAACCTATGTACACATGGACAGACCACAGGTGCCAGGTGCATGAGCAATACTACTGACAAACATTTTCAAATCATATTTTGACAGAAAAAAAGTTTTTTGTTTTTTTTCGTTTAATATAGTACTACCGGTATGTAAAGGTATGTAACTAAATGGTCCAAAATGGCAGAACAATTGCACTAGCTACATTTCACGTCTTGTTACTGCGTCAATTTCCACTTGATTTCGATCTAATATGATTCATTACACGCGAAAATATTCAGTCTTTGAAATACGCACCATTGATGGCCTATAATTGGCCGAAACATTACTGTACTGAGACGATAAACTCCAACTAAGCTTTAGTTGACCGAGTCGCTACCGACACATGTATACATGTACTGTGTTGACAGCTGTGAGTCCCCTTGGAAAATCTCCAATGTCATAGAAACAGAAGTACTTTGTGGTTGACATCGACAGTAAGTTTAATTTTTATGTAAGATTTATTGAAGGAGAGTGGAACACGGACAGTATTATGAGATTCAGTGTGACTTTCGATGTCATCAATCGTGAAAATGTACATGTATGTGTCGGTAGCGATTAGGTCGACTAAAGCTATGTTGAAGGAGTTTATAGTCCACGTACAATAATATTTCAGCTTCTGATCGGCCATCAATGGTGTGTATTTCAAAGACTGTGTAATGAATCATATTTGATTGAAATCAAGCAAAATTTGATGTCGTAAGAAGACATGGCATGTAGTTGGTGCATTTTTTTTCTGCCATTTTGGACAATTTAGTTAACATAGTACTATATTATGTGAAAGTATGATGTCTAAAGGTATTTGAATATGTTTGTCTGTAGTATTTATGAAATTGTCACATGCCTGGTACCTGTGGGTACAGATTATTGAGTGATCTAGATTGATAACATGTCATGCAGACCAAGACATGCTAATTATACATGTTATTCGTAAATGTCTTGCCGACTCAAAATAAATCTTATCTTATCTTTTTTTGATGACCTGTTCATGTGTTGCCCACAGGCAACCAGAACATGACTGACTAATGAGGGTAGGAACTATTTATCCACTTTATATGAGTGTAGTGATTGGCCTATGTAAGGCATCTCCAACAGCTTTGCTGCTGGGTTAACCCTTTAGCAACATGGTTAGAGCACAGGGGTAACACATGTTTGAGTCAGTATATGTATACATGTATATAGAAAAGAAAGGATCAGACTTCAAAAGATTCAAATTACCCACTCATCTACATTAAACTCTTCGTTCTGCAAAAAAAGCTCCGATTTTGATCTGTTAAAAAGCTATTCTGTAAGCAAAGACATTGTTTCATTCAAATATGCAAAGATTTTCCTGGTCAAATTAGGAATAAACTAAACACGGCATCAGAAACATGCGCAAAATGGCCAAAATAAGTTAGTCAGACACGACCTCGTCCCCGAGTGCGAATGGCTGACAGCCTTGAAACGATTACTTATATTATGATGCACATTTTGTGCGCTAAAATGTTAAGCTTAGATTTCAGATTTGGAACCAAACCGGTTCATTATTAATATTAAAATTCAGCTGCATAATCTGTGCATAAGGCTGTTTTGATGCCAAATCTTGAGGCATAAGTCTAATTCCTTTCAATTTTCACCTTTTTACAAATTGAATATTTATCCCAATTACTTGTGTATAGAATAACTGTAGTGTACATAACTTGTCACCTGTTGAGACCAATTGTTAATCAATATTAAATGGCTGCCAAACCATATTTGATTGTTTTGAATGTAGATGTTTTGTTTGGAGCTAAAGGTGTAAATACCAATACAGGTGGAGTAAATAACTGTAAAATTTAGACATATTAGTTCTGACTTTCTAAGTGATAACAAGACTGTAAAGCTTCTCTGTGACTGAAAATTCAAATTAAGAAATTACTAAGTGAATCTGGTAAGATCTCAGTGACTTTAAATTGTAAAATTTATATAACTTGGTGACATACAAAAACTCTGTGTTAAATCATTGTGTACTATAGTATAGACTTTGTGAAGAAGAAACTTGGAATTAAACGTTATCGAAAACAACTTTGGAATCTGTAGTATTGGCTTGATCCTTCAAGAAATATGGCACGTCACATCCCACACGTTATGCGTCGGCCGCGACCAGCGCCTGCGCATAATATTTTGGTGGAGTATCCGGGTAGCGACTGTCCTGGTGCCTCTTACAATGCAAAGCGAGATTCCCCAGTCTCAACGGAGATACCAGCCATTTGACAGAACTTTCATTGGATCCTTTTCCAGTGTTTGTGGACGATGTGGTGTGTCATATAGGAACTTCCATAGCTGCCCAGCACTGACAAGAAAGTGTTACAAATGTGGGTGCTATGGCCATTATGCACAGTTCTGCCAATCCAGAAGAGCGTGCATACCTCATGTGCTTATTGCTAAGACAGAAGAAACACTGAAACCTGAGGTCAACTGCAAGGATGGATCTGGATCAACAGACCCTGAAGTTGGTATATGTGAATTGAAAGACACTGTTCAGACTAAGGATCAAGACAAGTGTGAAAACTGCACAACTTCAGAAGAAACCCTAGTTAAATCTGTAGAACTGAATGACCAGCTAAAGAAGGAAAATCAACAGCTAACTCAGAAGAACGATGCCACCCAGTAAATAATAAAACAATTGACAGAGAAAACTGAAATACTTAGACAACAATTGGACACCCTATTCAAACACTGTGTGAAATTAAATAGTGAAAATGAAGTGGCTGTAATTGAATGTGAACAAGTAGGTTTAGAATTTGACATCGCTTCACAGATAGACAACGCGCCAGATAAATTTAGATGTTGCAGACGGTGTGGAATCCATAGTCACAAATCGAAGAGAGACTGCCCTGCCAACAGCTGGAAGTGTATCACCTGTGGTAAAAAGGGACACTTCATGTCAAGCTGTTTGGTCAACAGACAACGATATGAACCAGACAGTAATACCGAGTTACTGGTGAAGCTGCTTGAAGTGTCAACTGGCATCAACTATGAACCAGATGTCATGGCAATATCTGATATGCATGATGAAAACTTTGCCTACTATGAGGAAGAGATAGGAATTAAAATTGTTCCATAATGCTGCATTTTAAATGTTTAAAACAAATGTGTCAACAACAAACAAACTGATATTCTGAAAGAAGAATGTGTCAACTAGTTTCTTTTCATAATTGTTGCACTTAACATTTCTCTGTAAGGATTCTCGAACAATTTGTTGAACTGAAATTTAATAGTGTAATATTTGCCTGTCTAAAAATTGATATAAAAATTGATGCAGAATATGGAAAATGGAGGCCTTGATAGTTAAAAACATATTTGCTGACTAACTAAATACATGTATACTGGTCAACTTTTCCTTTTGAAACTTGCATTTCAGGTTATTTGAATTAATATTGACTGTAACATTTTAATCTTTAAAATTGGGGTCCAAAGTTAAAGGAAGAAAATGACAGCATTTCTTTAAACTTTGAGGCCCAAAGTTAACGGAGTTGGGAGAAACTATTATGATGCACATTTTGTGCGCTAAAATGTTAAGCTTAGATTTCAGATTTGGAACCAAACCGGTTCATTATTAATATTAAAATTCAGTTGCATAATCTGTGCATAAGGCTGTTTTGATGCCAAATCTTGAGGCATAAGTCTAATTCCTTTCAATTTTCACCTTTTTACAAATTGAATATTTATCCCAATTACTTGTGTATAGAATAACTGTAGTGTACATAACTTGTCACCTGTTGAGACCAATTGTTAATCAATATTAAATGGCTGCCAAACCATATTTGATTGTTTTGAATGTAGATGTTTTGTTTGGAGCTAAAGGTGTAAATACCAATACAGGTGGAGTAAATAACTGTAAAATTTAGACATATTAGTTCTGACTTTCTAAGTGATAACAAGACTGTAAAGCTTCTCTGTGACTGAAAATTCAAATTAAGAAATTACTAAGTGAATCTGGTAAGATCTCAGTGACTTTAAATTGTAAAATTTATATAACTTGGTGACATACAAAAACTCTGTGTTAAATCATTGTGTACTATAGTATAGACTTTGTGAAGAAGAAACTTGGAATTAAACGTTATCGAAAACAACTTTGGAATCTGTAGTATTGGCTTGATCCCTCAAGAAATATGGCACGTCACATCCCACAAGTTATGCGTCGGGCGCGACCAGCGCCTGCGCATAATACTTATACATCAAACACAATACAATTTGGCGTTCATATCAGCATTATATTCAATAAAAAGAACTTTCTTACTGCGATCTGACACAAAAACGAGGTTTTACTGTCCTTTCTGTGTGTTTAAACGTTCTTCTAATGTCAGCAACTTTTACTTTCATTTTCAAGTCGGAGAAGTCATGTCACGTGGCTTCTTGTTATGTACGTTTTGATTGGCCGTTGACTAAAGCGATCTATTCAAACTTGTTCCATCACCATTTTCCGCCCGTCCAATGAAATAATGCAGCTGTTGTATAGTCACGTGACCAAAGTTTGACTTCTTGAAAACGATGTCAGCTGCAAACGTTGAAAATCGCAAGAAGGACGGTAAAACCATGTTTTCGTGTAAGATCACTGTAGGAAAGTTCTTTTCATTGAATATATTGCTGATATGAACGCCAAATTTTACTGTGTTTGACGTGTAAGTAATCCTTTCAAGGCTGTCGACAGTTCACACTCTGGGATGAGTTTTGGCCATTTTTCTCATGTTTCTGGTGCCGGGAAAATATTTGCATATTCGAATAAAATAATGTCTTAATTAGCTTACGGAATAGCTTTTTATCTGATCGAAATCGGTGCATTTCTTGCAGAACGAAGGGTTTAAAGTAGAGGAGTGGGTAATTCGGAACTTTTGAAGTTGGATCCCTTCTTTCTATATATACATATACCGACTCAAACGTGTATTACCCCTGTGGTTCATTTAAGCCTTTGAAAAACAAGATTATTCTACTTCTCTTTCTCCTTTCCATTAGTGGTTCTAGTTCAAGTTCATTTAGGAGATTGGTCATAATTCCTGGTTCATACGGGTGCTACTAAACAGAGTCTGGTAGAGTCCGGTAGAGTCCGGTAGAGTCTGGAGGCTTTTTAAGAAGATTAAGTGCATTTTCAAGATTATACTGCTGTTATATAACATTATTTAGTATGTTTGCAGCTATAGTAATTAATATCCATTTAAAAATGAGCGTATAATAGCTTGAAAACATCCGGTAAATGTTACCCGGTAATGGCCGACCTACGTCGGATAGAGTCTGGTCAAGTATTATCTAGAAGCCCTATTAGTATAAGAATACCCTGAATTGTATCACTAAACATTCTACATACATTAATAAGTGATTTCATCATATATTCAAAAGCAGTATGTTGGCCTAAACTTCCGTTTTCATCTCCAGACTCTACGTACACTACCCTCCGAAATTTCGCCAGACTGCAGTCTGGAAAAAGCGAAATAATAATCTTTTATACAATACATATCAAGTGCATACTGCTTTTATATTTATGATAAAATCACTTATCAATATAAGCAGAATGTTTTCTGATAAAAATTAAGGGTATTCTAATACTAATAGGGCTCCCAATACTTGACCAGACACTACCCGACTTACGTCGGCCATTACCGTGTCACCGGGGTAGTATTTGCCGGGTGTTTGCAAGCTATTATAGGCTATTTTGTTAAGGATATTACCTGTTACAGCTGCAAACATACTAAATAATGTTATTAATCAGCATTATAATCATGACAATGCACCTAATCGTCTGTAAAAGCTCCCAGACTCTACCGGACTGTACCAGACTCTGTTTAGTATCACCGGGTTCATACACATGATTAATTTGGATCTTTTGAAGTCAGATCCCTTCTTTCTATATCTATGTCTTAGCCCTGTAGGTTAGAGTTTCATATTAGTATTCCAGAGGTTCTATCTGTATATATACGTCGCAGAATCCTATAAGGCTTTTACAAGACGGGTTCGAATCCCCATAGAGACCAGTAACTTTTCCTCCCTTAGAAATACTTCAGTTCTACTAGTTCTACATCGTTCCGTAAGGATCCCAGCTCTTTATCGGAAGAAAGAGAGTTCATGCAGCAACCAACACATAGTCCAAATAATCTGACATCACGCAAGCTTATTTTTCATTCAAATTATCTCGTTATTATTCTTCATTTTGTTTTTCATCATTCATATTCATATTTATTTTTTCACTGCTGTATTTCGCAGGAATGATAAAAATTTAAAAAAAAGAAGAAAAAACAGATATAAAAGAATAAAAATGCGATGAAGAACGATAATTATGCTATATTTCGAAATACAGAAGTTTTATATTGAAGAACTAGCAAACACAAAGACCTGTGTTAAAACTAGATGCGATATCGTAGCTGTAAGACTGATAATGACTAACGTCCAGTTTACAATTTAGGAATACAGCTACGTTATCGTATCTATGTTAAAACTCGAACAGTGCCTTTTCAGCTTTTGCATTGGTTCAGTCAAATTAATCCGAGTTTAAATCTAAGGCAAGCATTGCAAACCCCTGTATGAAATGTCAAACAAACAATGACATATAACTCTTTTGAAACAGATTCACATTTTTTTTTATAAATAAAAACATACCTGTCCAACAACATAATGTTCATGGGATCATTTGTACAAGGAACAATTTACCTGGATACCGGTACGAGCTAAATTGTCCAACTGCGGGACTTGAAGCGGTACTTTCTTTAGGGGTGACCAGGGCACAGGCGTTCGGCTCATGAAATATGTCTTAAAATAAGTTAAAATGTCTCTAAATTGACGTTTTGTAACATTTGGAGCCGAAAAAAAAAAAAAGTTTGGGCGTTTTGAGACAAAGCTGAAATTTCGTATATGTTCTATATGTAGTGGCTGAATGCATTCGTCCTCAGACGCGTCGTACCTTACTTAATATCTCGAGAACCCGTCAACCGGAAGTCGCTCTTGCGGAGGAGTCTGGTGATTTCGGCGGGAACTCAGAAGATTCCAGGCGCCATATTGATTCAAGCAGTGCTACAACAAGCAAGAAGATCTATCTGTGAAAACCAGGCCTTGCAGTCGAACATCGGTAAGTAGAAACTTATTTGGTTGAATACTTAGGGTCTCCTGAGGTTCAATATTGGTGGCAGCGGTTCCGGATCGAATTCATTCCGGATTTATTTGACTGAACGCTACGTCGGGTTTGAAATTGTTTTTGGCCAAAATTGCCATTGCACTCGAACCTGTTCAGTGTTGAATAAGTAGTCCATAAACGAAGGACCTTTGTACAAATACTACCTATCGAACAGATACGGTATTTTGCACGTTGGTTTTGCAGTATTTGGGCTTGAAATACTTGCCGTCGACTGTAAGTGCCAACGGTTTTTACATTGATTACGCTGCGAGAAATTTAACCGATATTTCTTATAGCATCAATCAATTTTGTTATTGATAGTATTAATTATTATCGAAAATTGCCACGAGTGTTGCCTTAGTTGTGTTTTGAATGTAACTTTGGTATATTCTGCTTTTGATTATTTTTGAAAAAAAATAAATGGCTGAAGCAGACATCGCACAGGCACCTGACGCAGCAATGAACGCTGTCGCAATAAACTTTGCTTCAGCGGGAGAGCTGGCAGCCATTCCTGGCATTGGCCGTAAACTGGCTAATGCCATTGTAGCAGTGAGGCGCAGCTCAGGAAATATTACGCCTGATATCTTAAGCACGATATCACGGCGTGTATTTTCTGAGGAAGAATTACAGCTAGTCGATTTTGCACCTAACGACAACTGCCAGGTCGAATCGGAAACAGATTCGTCGTCTTCGTCGGAAGAAGAAGAAATACCAGCTGCTAATCGGACAGCTGATGCAGTGAATGCGGTGGCAGGTTGGTTTAGCAACCTGTATACATCAGCCAAAAAATGGCTACCATCCATGCCTCAACCTGTGGCTGTTAAACGAGAGCCAAGGTCTCAGGGTAAGTTTAAGAGTAGGCGTCTTCGTCAACAGAGGGCAGACCTCAATTCAATGTTTGATCTGCTCCCTGACGTACCCCAGCACGTGGTTGCAAAACCAAGCAACCCAAAGGTAAGTAAGCCAGTCGCTACTTCTGAGACGTCGGACGAGGAGTTTGTGGACACTGTGGCTGAGGTGCTTCCGGACACACCGGCGGTACACATACCACAACCAGTGTTCACTTCCACACCGGTAAGTAGGTTTAACCAACAACCTAGTTCCTTTGTTAGATCCTCGCCCAAGCATGTAAGGGTGGAGTCGCCAGTAAGAACTACTGGTATGGTGTCTCAACTGCCAGCACCTACCAGCAGTTATAGGAGTCCGTTTGGTCTACCAGCACCAGCACCAGCAAACGTTAGTAGGAAGTTGCAGGCAAAAGAACTGCTTGCTACTATCCCAAAGCAGCTGACCTATGATGGAAAGGGCAACTGGAAGGCTTTCAAGTTGCAGTTCATCCGTTATGCAACAACATGCGGGTGGACAGAAGAGGACTGCCTCAACTGCCTATGTTGGAGTCTGAAAGGTAAGGCTCTAGATTATTATGCAGTGATTACTGATGGTAGCGAACAGCTAACTTACAGTAGTTTGTTGCAGAAACTGGAGGATCGGTTTGGTGAGCAGGAGGTGCCAGCGACAGCGCAGGCACGATTTCAACAGGCCATCCAAAACACAGGTGAGTCTTTAGAGGACTGGGCAGACCGTGTCCTAACCCTGTCGGGTAGGGCATATAAGGGGTTACCAGAGAAGTTTACGGCCGAACAGGCAGTAAACCGCTTCTGTCAAGGAATGCTGGATAGGGAGGCTGGCCATCATGTATGTATGCAGAGCCCAAAGAGTGTGCAGTCTGCAATTCAGCTGGTACGAAAGTACCAGCAGGTGCATTCTGCAATGTTTGGTAGGTCAAAGGGGGCGAGCCGTAAACCAGGCTTCGACGACCCTTATCAAGCGGTGAACCAGGTAAAGTCGGAAGCGGCCGAACAGGCTTCTACTCCTGACTTTATGCAAGCTCTGCAGGATCTGGAGCACCGTCTCCAGAAAACAATTAGAGAGAAGGTAGACAGTGGTGGTCATCAACCTAAACCACGGTTTAGACCATCATCGAAGGCGTGTTACTTCTGTGGCGAAGTAGGGCATTTTAAAAGAGAGTGTCCTAAACTAAGGTATGGCAACCCACAGGTAAAAGGTCAAGGGTCAGGGAAGGCGGCCGGCCCTGGACCCAGAAATTCATAGGCCAGAAAGGTGAGGTTTCGGTTGACAATGAACAATTGTCTACTGAAAAACTACAGGTACCACAACAGCAAGCTGCTTCCCTTTCAGAACATGTTAAGGGCGGTAAGGCAGAACCAGAGGAGGTACTTGTGTGTCAGATGAGATCGATCTCCCAGTATGCCATTGGTGTGCAAGTAGGGGATAAATCGGTCAAAGCTGTCGTTGACACTGCAGCACAGGTAACAATTATTTCTGATCGCGTGTACAACTCGCTCAGAAATAGGCCCAGTAAGCTTAGAACTGTGAAGCTTTTGGCTGCAGGTAGAGATATGGGAATGTCTGGTTTCGTAGCTGGTCCTATCAAACTTAGGATTGGTTCGAAATGGTACACAGAAAATGTGTATGTAGCCTCCATAGAACAGGATATGTTGTTAGGTTTTGATGTACTACATGGTGTAGGCAAGGCCATATTGGACTTGGCTAAAGGTATCCTGTACTTTGATGGCATGAGCATTACATTAGATGGTGATGCAAGCATCAGCGACCCACAGGTGGCACGGGTCACCGTGGCTAAGAGAAGAGTGATTCCCCCTAACTATGTAGCACAAATACAGTGTAAGATGGACAGAACCCTTGCTGATTATGTAGTAGAACCTATTGGTAAGTATAGGGGCAAGCTTCTGATTCCTAGAGTGGTTAGGGAAGGAGATGAAATGCCTGTAATGTGTGTCGTCAACCCAAGTGACAGATATAAGCTTGTAGCCAAGGGTGTAGAAATAGGTAGGGCTTATCCCGTACATGAATATTTGCAGGATGAGGCCCCAGGTTCTGCCGAACCGGCAGATTCTGGGAAATCTATACATGTTAGGCATGTCGAAGAGACCAACAGTCCCACACCGAGGTTAACCGATCCTCAGTGTGATCAAGTTCCAGAACATCTCCAATCAGTGTTTGTTGAATCATGCAAACATTTAGATAAAGAACAGAGTGAACAACTCGCACAACTCCTAGTAGAAAACCAGGACGTTTTCGCCAAAAACGAATTCGACCTGGGAGGTTTCAGTACAATTGAACATACAATTGATACTGGAGATGCAAGGCCCATAAAGCAACGCATGAGACGAACTCCTGCTTGCTTTGCGGGGAAGAGGAAGTTCACTTGGAGAAGATGCTGAAAGCAGGTGTGATTCAAGAGTCTACATCAGACTGGGCATCCGCACCTGTTCTCATCCGTAAAAGGGATGGAACAGTTAGGTGGTGCATAGATTATCGCGCCTTAAACTCTGTTACCACTAAGGATGTATTTCCTTTACCATTGGTGGATGATTGTCTCGACACCCTAGCAGGCAGTGTCTGGTTTTCTAAACTAGATGCTAATTCGGCCTATTGGCAAGTCCCTATACGAGAAGAAGACCGAAAAAAAACGGCCTTTATAACAAAGTACGGTTTGTTTGAGCATGTACGTATGGGATTTGGCCTGTGTGGAGCACCAGCAACATATGCTAGAATAATGAACTTAGTTTTCAGGGGCATGTCATGGAAAACAATCTTGGCATTCCTGGATGATATTTTGGTACTAGGTTCGAGCTGTACAGAGCACTTGCAGAACCTGCGGGATGCTCTAGCAAGGTTTAGACAGTATGGGTTGAAACTAAAACCCAAGAAGTGTATCTTCTTTCAGAAGGAAGTAGAGTTCCTTGGTAGAAATATTACCGGGGATAGCCTTGAAATGTCAGAACATGATATTCAAGTGGTCAGAGACTGGCCTGTGCCGACCAAGGCAAAAGAGGTGGAGAGTTTCATGGGATTGGCCAATTATCACAGGGCCTTTGTCAAGGACTTCTCTAAATTGTCAGAACCTCTTTATGCAGTGACGGGTCAGAAAAAGTTCGAATGGACACAAAAACAGTCTAGTGCATTCGAAATATTGAAGCAAGCCCTTTCGTCACCTCCAGTTTTGGCATTGCCAAACCTGAAGGATGAGTTTATTTTAGATACAGATGCGAGTGATTTTGCTGTAGGAGCAGAGTTACTGCAGGTACAAGATGGTACCGAGAGGGTGATTGCTTATGGTAGTTATGCGCTGACGAAGGAACAGCGCAGGTACTGTACTACTAGGAAGGAGCTACTCGCAGTGGTTCGCTTCACTAGGCAGTTCAGACACTACTTGTTAGGGAAACCGTTTGTGGTTAGAACCGACCATTCAAGTTTAAGATGGCTTATGAGATTCAAGGAGCCACAAGGTCAGTTGGCGAGATGGCTTGAGGAGCTGTCTCAGTACAACATGGTGCTGAAGCACCGGGCGGGTCGTGAGCACAGCAATGCAGATGCACTGTCCAGAAAGCCGGCAAGTTCTGGGGAGTGTGGAGCATATGGTGCATGTGCGCGGCTCGGGGAGTTACCTTGTGGGGGCTGTGAATACTGTGCTAGGGCTCATAAGAACTGGGTCGCTTTCACAGAGGATGTGGATGATGTTGTGCCATTGGCCAACAATGCTCTGTCTGAAGCCCGAGTGGCTGCGGCCAGTGTATTGGACAGTCAGGGGGCCGGGAATTCCATCCACGGGGGCCCGGGTGAATTCTCTTTAGGTCATTGCTGCGACAATGGCAAGACGGATCATGCCGCTATGGTTGAACCAACCAATTGTAGTGAAGAAGTTATCTTCGGTCCAAGGGAAGCTGGAGGTGCCAGTGCGAGTGAACAACTCCACTGGTCACACTCAAGTCAGTGCGACGAGGATGCTCAGATCCTGGAAGAGGCTCTGTTGCAGATCCCTTGGGAGTTGACAACATCTGTTGGTGATGCGGAGGTGGTCAGCATAAACGTTGTTGCCACCCGTAGACAGAAAAGAGAGGAGGCAAAAGAAGCCTCAAGTCCAGAGAAATCAGATAGTGAGCCAATTATCAATGGCCAGAGTTCCTACAAAGCAGGATCTCCGTCCAGTTGGGGTGTCTCGCTAGATGAGCTTAAACGAGCTCAGTCAGAAGATGATGATCTTAAGGTGATCATTGATTGGATAGAGGATGTTGAGGATCCAGATCCCTCAAAGTTGTTTAGGGCAAGTCCAGCTGCTAAGAACTATTGGCTGAATCGCGAGCTCTTTCTTCTAATTGATGGTGTTCTGTATCGTAATGATCCAGACACAGACGATAAGAAGTTAGTGCTACCTAAAGGTATGCAGGAGACGGCAATGGGTTTAAACCACAACCTTCCGTCTGCAGGACATCAGGGTGCATCTCGTACCAGAGAGCGTCTTAAAGAGAAATATCACTGGTATGGGATGAAACAGGATGTTCTGAAGTATGTTTCGGGTTGCGAAATGTGTAATCAGAGTAAAAAGTCTGACAAGCATGGTCGGTGCGCCTTAACTGAACATCATGCGGGTGCACCGATGGAGCGTGTCCACATCGACTTCTTGGGACCTCTTCCCAAGACGCCGAGAGGCAACGAGCATGTTCTGATGATGGTTGACCAGTTTACCAAATGGGTAGAATGTATCCCTCTTCCATCACAGACTGCAGAAGAAACTGCCAGAGCAGCCGTTAACCAGTTCTTTTCAAGATTTGGCATGCCGTTCCAGCTGTATTCAGATCAGGGTCGTAACTTTGACTCTAATCTCTTCACGGAGGTATGTAAGGTCTTGGAAATCCATAAGGCCCGAACAACGCCGTACAGGCCTTCCAGTAATGGCCAGGTTGAGCGGTACAACAGGACGCTCATGGATGCTGTCCGCTGCTTCATAGGTAAGTCTCAGAATGAATGGGATCTCCATCTACAGCAGATAGCAGGTGCACTGCGTGCATCAGTGAACCGGATGACCGGGTATTCCGCTAACAGGCTGATGCTCGGTCGGGAGGTCAATACACCAGCTCACTTGATGTTCCCTCAAGCGACAGGTAAGTTTACTAGTCAAGAAGTATATGCTGGTAAGTTAGCTACAGAAATGCAGAAGGCGCATGAGACTGCACGTCAGAGGTTACAAACGACCACTCGACGTATGAAACGAGATTATGATCTGAGATTGTTGGAAAGAAACTACGAGGTAGGCGATGCGGTATACCTTCTGGATACAGCTGTCCTGAAAGGTAAGTGTAAGAAGCTGTGCCCACCTTGGAAGGGGCCAGGAGTAATCGTCTCCAAGTTGTCGTCTTTTCTTTTCAGGGTTAAGCTTAGAAACGCAGTTTTTGTGGTTAACCATGACCGCATTAAGCCATGCAAAGACCGGGAACTCCCACAGTGGATCAAACACTGGAAGAGTAATCCTGGATCTGAGCATACAGTGCGAGGTGATGACAGGGTCTACTGCTTTTGTCGTAAACAGTGGCAAGGCAGGTTTATGATCCAATGTGACTTTTGCTCGGAATGGTACCACGGTGCCTGTGTGAATGTCACACCAACAGATGCCCTCGATATAGTTAGGTTTAAATGCGGAGAGTGCAAGACCAGGGCTAGGAGAAATTAATTCTTATCTGTCATTTTCAGGGTCATGGAAGAAGCAGTGAAGAAGTGGGTAAAAGATGCCGAACAGGCTAAAACCCAAACACAGGCGGGCAAGCTTATTCGAACAGATGAGCTGTCCAAATTGCTGTCTCTGCACCCTACCAATCATAGGGACATGGCAGAGGAACTTTTACTTGGACAAGTAAAAGTAGCCAGGAAGACCAAGCAAAATACTTGGTTGAAAGCGTGCGCAGAGAAGTTGCTAACACTCAACTTCCAGGAGCACAAGTGGCTGTGTGAGAACGTTTGCGACATCCGCAAACCAAAGAAGGCGGAGGCAAAATCTCCAACTGGTTCGTGTGCCGACATCCGGCTGAAGACGGATCCATCCATTCAGCGCTCAGGGGAACACCTTGAGTTGTTGGATGCCTTGGATGAGGACAAGCTGTTGCGTAGTCCCAGTGGTAAGGGTGAAGAGGAGGACATGGAAGTTGATGCAGCAGCTGTCGATCAGCTTCTTCAGCCAACAAGAGAGTGGGCGGAGATGGTGAAAACACCACCATCGACACCACCACGGGTGAAACCAGTGAGCCCGGTGAAGCCTGTCTCGTAACCAAGAGACAGAGCAGGCAGCACCGGCTATACCGCCAAAGGAGGTCTCTCACAAGCCAGAGAGAGTTGCCGAAAAACAGGTAAAACCCACAGCGGAGGGCTCTCGTAAACAAGAGAGAATCTCTCCAACGCGGGAGGAACGTCCTCGGCATAGATCTCGCCAGGAGGATCATGGGAGAATCCAAGCTCCCATAGAATCAACGTCGGCAAGGTCAAAGACGTACAGTCAGGCCGTTCAATATCATCAATACCCTCCGGGAACTAAGTTTGTGGGGTATGGTGTTAGACGGGGGGATCCTAGGACACCTCACTCTTCACGAGAGAGATATCCTGGGGACCATCCGGAATTTAGGAGGGAAACGAGGGAGGACCGTCCCAGGTACCAGGCCAGGGTATCTGGGCCTAGAGTTGCAAAGGGGCAGGGGGCAAGGCAGGCCGAAAAAAGGACTGCGACAGTGTCTCGTTGTTTGGTGGAAGGGTGCAGTGAAGGGTTGGACGAGGAACATTCGTTTCTCGCTCATCTCCCCTTGCTGTTTCATCCAGCCCTTAATGGTAAGGAAGTAGCGAGCCGCAGACTGACGGCGCTAACTTTTCTACAAAGGATGCTAGTGGGTCTGCATAAAACCTTGAAGGACCTAGTTAGCATGGCTGAAAGTGTGTGCTATTCAGAAAGCACAGAAAGACCAGATAGACAGTTGGACACTGGGATGAGGGAACTGCTGGAACAAAGGCAGGACCCAATTCCCAGGGAAATTCTGTTGAGGCCAGTCGGCAATGGGGTGGAGTCTCTGCTTCACTGGAAGAGACTTCTTGCCCTAGTGTCACTGTTGCCTAGTGATAAACAGGAACAATTTAAGAGCCTGTTTGAACCTTCTGCCGAGAAGTTGTGTTTGCCCTCAAAACCCGAGGCGTTTGACAGTCACTGTCACCTGGACAGGACTATGGAGAAGTTTGGTCTTCAGGAACGATCCCTGAAAACCATTCTTGGAGTACAGTCACCACCACAGGAATATAGGGTGGTGGTGAATAATGTTGTAGGGGTATTTTGTGACCCTGAGAGTTACCCTTCGCCCGATGAAATCCGTAAATGGGCGGGCCAAGGAGTAGTGCCGGCTATTGGGTGGCATACCAGAAAGAAGGTTGAAAGACCAGAATTCTGGGAGGCCTTCAAGAGCCTTGTGTCGATGAAGGAGGTCGTAGCATTTGGCGAAATGGGCTACGATCTCACGGAGGATGAGTCCACCTGGGTGAGTCAGCTTGAACGCTTAGAGCGTCAGCTGAAGCACTTGGGTGCGGATCATATCCTGGTTTTGCACTGCCGGGGACAGGAAGGACAGCTAGCTGATCAGGCATGGCTGACCTTACTCTACCTGTTGCGCAGTGTGCCTGAAGTGGGTCCTAACCGGCTGATTCACTGTCATTGTTTTGTTGGGTCTGTTCAACTGATGAACCGTTGGTTGGACTGCTTTCCCAACACATACTTTGGCTACACGGGAGTGTTAACCAAACTGGCGGAGGAGGTGAACGTAGCCACTTATGAGTGTCTGCGTAGGATGTCACCGGGTAGGTTGCTTCTGGAAACAGATGCACCCTACTTCAGCTTCAGACCCCAGAAAAGGTCTACACCTGCAAACATAGGACAGGTGGCTGCAGTGGTGGCAGACGTACGCCAGGAGGACTGGAAGGATGTTCTCGGTGTCACCCTGCAGAATGCGCGACGTCTGTACCTGGACAGGCAACCGCCCATGGTGTAGACGACGGAATGGTGTAGTCGGCCAAGTTGGTGCGTCTTGGCTGTAGGATAGGCTGGAGTCAGTTAAACGACTGTCCCAGTTTAGCACACAGGGTCTGAAATCTAGCAGACCCTGCACAGATCAAGCTGGATATGGACCAAGGAGGTACGGGGCTGCTTAAATAAAGTGGGGAGGAGTGTAGTGGCTGAATGCATTCGTCCTCAGACGCGTCGTACCTTACTTAATATCTCGAGAACCCGTCAACCGGAAGTCGCTCTTGCGGAGGAGTCTGGTGATTTCGGCGGGAACTCAGAAGATTCCAGGCGCCATATTGATTCAAGCAGTGCTACAACAAGCAAGAAGATCTATCTGTGAAAACCAGGCCTTGCAGTCGAACATCGGTAAGTAGAAACTTATTTGGTTGAATACTTAGGGTCTCCTGAGGTTCAATATATATAAGTGAAAGGAAAATAACTATCGGGCCATCCGATCCACGGGTGCTCCGCTTCAACTGCAATTATTTTCCATCGGAGGAGAATTTTCCCACCAAGCAAAGATTATATAGAAAGAAAAATGTTTTATCTACACGCTGGTACCAAATATCCCATACTTTGTCTCCATTTTAGCAAGTACGAGGGGCAAGCAAATACCTTCAGAAAACCGTGTTTTTTATTTAGTCGGGAACCATATAGTTGCCGAACAAGTGCTCCATTTAACTAAATTCCCTATTTCGGAAGCGAAACTGACGCTTCTTTCTGGTAGATCCTGATGAGAAATGATGAAACATGTTCAAAAAGAATCTAACATACCGGTGACATTGTATGCTACTGCCACAGATCCGATTATTAGGCTATTTGATCTAAATTTTGAGGTAGACAAAATTTTCAAAAGAAAGTGTATCCAGTCTACTACAGTAAATGATACGAATTGCTCAAACAGTGCCAATCTCAGGTCTTCTGATACTTTTAACTTTAAAACAAACTGTCTGTTTTGTGCAACTGATGCCAAGATTAATAACATGGGATGTGGAGCTGATGTATTTCCTGTCAGAAATTTTGGCTTCCAGGACAGTATCAAGAGCAAATGTACTGAAAGGAACGACGAGTGGAGCAATGCAGTATTGGGCAGATTATCCTCTGTAATAGACCTTTCAGAAGCCGAAGCTCGATATTACCAGACATGTAATGTCAATTTTAGGACTGATCGAGCAATTTACACAGTCCGGGTAGGCCAGAAAAAGCAACTGATGCATTTAAATATGCAATGGAATATATAGAGGACAATGCAACAGGAAAACCTCTATCAGTTAACAATGTCCTAAAATATGAATTGTCAAGTGTGCCGTCATCATTGTTTGACAACAACGGACTTCTTTGGGAATTCAATAAGTCAGCACTTGCTGACACTATTTGGAAAATTGGGAGTTTAACTGAAGACGCTTTGGATGACAGGGAGTTTGTTCATGTTATTGATGGTGGATCCCTTATACAAAAGTTACAATGGCAAAAGGGAACATTTAGAGCAGTATGTGAACAATACTATGCTTATCTGAGGCGTAGATATCATATGACACAGCAGTGGTTGTCTTTGATGGCTATGCAACCGGACCAACGACCAAAGATCATGTACACACGCAAAGGGTGTTATTGGGCCAAATGTTGTATTTGATCTGTCAACCCCATTCAAAGGTAAAAAGGAAACAATTCTGCGAAATAAGGACAATAAAAAGCATTTCATCATATTGCTCGGTTGATATCTTGAACAACGTGATATCAGGGTTTATTATGCTGACAGTGACGCAGACATGCTAATAGAACAGACAACACTAGACTATGCAAAAATCAAATACAGTGGCAGCCAATGGGGAGGACACAGAAGATATTTGTAGTTTGTTACCATTTATACACGCACTTAGTGGTTGTGTTACCACATCGCAAATTTTTGGAATAGGAAAATCTGTAGCCCTGAAACTATTGCACACAATCAAGGACTTTAAGCAATATGCATTGCAGTGTATGACAGGAAGCTCGGAAGAAGAGATTTTGAAATGTGGGGAACTATGCATTGTCAAGTTGTACGATACATCATGGACTTTGTCTCTTGACAATTTACGATTTCAAAAGTTTGCCAGCAAAGTGATAGCCACGACATATGCAGTCCAGGTTCATGTTTTGCCTCCAACGTCTGATGCGGCCTCATATCATATTCGCATAGTGTATTTCCAAACTCAGAGGTAGGCTGGCAATGAATCTTTAAACCGATGTGAGTGGGAATTGAAAGATGGTCGAATGGTAACATTCAAAACAAAAACTTCCATCTGCACCAGAGGCATTGTTGAAAGTTATCCGCTGTAACTGTAAAGTGAATTTTGACACCAAAAGGTGTAGTTGTCGCAAACATTGTCATCACGAGAAAAGGTTTTTGTAATCCGAAAATAAATGTATGAATGTATGAAAGTGGTAGTCCGGCTTGGAGAAATGAACAAGTCCATTTTGTAGTTTCAGTGTTGTAATTAGTATGGTTCCAAATCATATACAGGTATCACAAGATCATCAAATAAGAAATCATATGCAAGTAAATGTCCAGTATGAAAATCCAAACTAAGGATAGTTGTAGAAATACCATAATTGTATAAGTGTTAGAATTTCTAACACATAGAAAGGGGTGGCCGTTGCCACCCAGTAAATATAAAACTACATTTTCCCGGCTGATGTTTTGCCGTTCGTGTAAACCCGAAAGGTCCCTTCTCTTCTCTAACCAAAAACTAAAACTAGAACTCCCTGTTGAATATGCAAGAGGGGAGGAGTAGGCAAGTCGCTGGATTTCAGCCAATCACATGCTGTCCAACTGGATCAGCATGCTTGGTCAGTGCGAACCCGTGAAACCCTGTGAGACTTAATGGAATGATGCTAATAAATTGTGTACCATACGGTCGTCAGTGTGTTAAGACTCTTAATAGTCTAACCCCAGTTATTTTACTTCATCTATCTTATATGGTTGTCAAAGGATTCGCAAATGTAAAGAGGTTATTATATCATTCAGTTAACAACAAAGCTAGCACCGACTGACTGATTCCACCTGTTAAGAACATTAGGGATTTTCAAAGTAAAAAATATCTGAAATTATACTGGCGTACTATCATAGATACTACCCCTGATAAGCATATAACAGATAATGACTTAGATGGATTCTTAATCAGGATCCAAACAATTCTCAGTCTCTGATACACATACCATAAGTATTGTATTATTAGGTTTACTATTATTATCATTTATCAAATGCACATGATTACTAATTATTATATGAAACTTAAATTCTAAATTAATCAATTATTTGTTCACCGAAAGTGTTCATGTTTGATATAGTGAATTTGAGAATTAGGCCGACTTAACATTTGTATATCAAGCTTAGAATAGAAACATCAAGTGTTGATATACCTGTATAGCAACATGGACTGGGATGTACTGTTGGGTGTGGCCAGTGTCGCGGAATTACAAACTCATACGCAAGCTGCAAGATTGCCTGAAGACAAAGATGCTGACAGTGATAGTTATCCGCTGTAAATGTAAAGTGAATTGTGACACCAATGTGATACTGTAATGGTATATGCGAGTCTTTCTAGATCCCTATACTGCGTACATACACTGACAAACAGTTCATAATGTTTTGTTTTAAAAGCAAAACACAAAATATCCTAAATATTGGGTTGATCTAACCTTATCCTTAGAAAGTGTAATGGTGATAATTGTATATATCTATTGCACAACTTCCATTGACCGGGTAGATAATCATGGGGTTCCTACCGGTTAGTGGTTTTATATGTATTGTATATCTATAGCATATCTTTCATTGACTGGATGGACGTTGATGTGGTTCCTTCCGGTTTATGATTTCATATCTATTATATATATTTTGAATATCCTTCATTGACCGGATGGACAATCATGTGGTTCCTTCCGGCTAGTGATTTTATATTTATTGTATATCTATTGTAAATATTTCATTGTCTGGATAGATAATAATACGGTTCGTTCCAATAATTGATTTCATACATGTGCAGAGCTTTTGAGCGCACATGTCCTGTGTGAAAAGAGCGCTATATAAATGTGGTATAAAAATAAACAAAACCAATTTAATGAGACTCAATGAGACTCAAACTATTATCATACATCAACAGGAGGTAATTGGCCCCTTGGTTCACAAAGTGCACTTGCAATGTACCCAAAAGCGTACTAGAGTACCGTGCTACTCAGCTGTACACATGTACGCCTACTTGTGCAAACATTGTGCACCCTATTGGACATACCGGGATCCATACGGGTTTCAGCAAACTACCGTTTTGGCCTGTTAAAGGGAGGTAATGGGCCCCTTGGTTCACAAAGTGCACTTGAAATGTACCCAAAAGTGTACTAGAGTACCGTGCTACTCAGCTGTAGACATGTACGCCTAATTGTGCCAACATTATGCACCCTATGGGACATACTGGGATCCATACGGGTTTCAGCAAACTACCGTTTTGGCCTGTAAAAGGGAGGTAATGGGCCCCTTGGTTCACAAAGTGCACTTGAAATGTACCCAAAAGTGTACTATAGTACCGTGCTGCTCAGCTGTACACATGTACGCCTATTTGGGGCAACATTGTGCACCATGTGGGATATACCGGGATCCATACAGGTTTAAGCAAGCTACCGTTTTGGCCTGTTAAAAGGAGGTAATGGGCCCCTTGGTTCACAAGTGCACTTGAAATGTACCAAAAAGTGTACTAAAGTACCATGCTACTCAGCTGTACACATGTACGCCTACTTGTGCCAACATTGTGCACACTATGGGACATACCGGGATCCATATGGGTTTCAGCAAACTACCGTTTTGGCCTGTTAAATGGAGGTAATGGGCCCCTTGGTTCACAAAGTGCACTTGAAATGTACCCAAAAGTGTACTAGAGTACCGTGTTACTCAGCTGTACACATATACGCCTACTTGTGCCATCATTGTGCACCCTATGGCACATACCGCGATCCATAAGGGTTTCAGCGGTTAAAGGGATGTTATGGGCCCCTTGGTTCATAAAGTGTGTACCATGCTACTCAACTGTACACATGTACGCCTACTTGGCCTGTTAATGGGGGATAATGGGCCCCTTGGTTCACAAAGTGCACTTGAAATGTAACCAAATGTGTACTAGAGTACCATGCTACTCAGCTGTACACATGTACGTCTACTTGTGCCAACATTGTTTACCCTATGAGACATACTGGGATCCATACGGGTTTCAGCAAACTACCGTTGTAGCCTGTTAAAGGGAGGTAATGGACCCCTTGGTTCACAAAGTACACTTGAAATGTAGCCAAAAGTGTACTAGAGTACCGTGCTACTCAGCTGTAAAAATGTACGCCTACTTGTGCCAACATATTACACCCTATAGGACATATCGGGATCCATACGGGTTTTAGCAAACTACAGTTTGGCCTGTTAAATGGAGGTAATGGGCCCCTTGGTTCACAAAGTGCAATTGAAATGTACCCAAAAGTGTACTAGAGTACCGTGCTGCTCAGCTGTACACATATACGCCTACTTTTGCCAACATTGTGTACCCTTTTGGACATACCGCGATCATATGGGTTTCAGCAAACTAACGTTTTGGCCTGTTAATGGGGGATAATGGGTCCCTTGGTTCACAAAGTGCAGTTAAAAAGTTCCCAAAAGTGTACTAGAGAACTGTGCTACTCAACTGTACACATGTACGACTACCAACATTTTGCACCCTATGGGACATACCGGGATCCATACGCGTTTCAGCAAACTACCGGTTTGGCCTATTAAAGGGAGGCAATGGGCCCCTTGGTTCAAAAAGTGCACTTGAAATGTACCCAAAAGTGTACTAGAGTACCGTGCTGCTCAGCTGTACACATATACGCCTACTTTTGCCAACATTGTGTACCCTTTTGGACATACCGCGATCATATGGGTTTCAGCAAACTAACGTTTTGGCCTGTTAATGGGGGATAATGGGTCCCTTGGTTCACAAAGTGCAGTTAAAAAGTTCCCAAAAGTGTACTAGAGAACTGTGCTACTCAACTGTACACATGTACGACTACCAACATTTTGCACCCTATGGGACATACCGGGATCCATACGCGTTTCAGCAAACTACCGGTTTGGCCTATTAAAGGGAGGCAATGGGCCCCTTGGTTCAAAAAGTGCACTTGAAATGTACCCAAAAGTGTACTAGAGTACCGTGCTACTCAGCTGTACACATATATGCCTACTTGTGCCAATATTATGCATCCTATGGGACATACCGGGATCCATACGGGTTTCAGCAAACTACAGTTTTGGCCTGTTAAAAGGAGGTAATTATTATTATTATTATTATTATTATTATACCACATTTATATAGCGCTCTTTTCACACAGGATATGTGCGTTCAAAAGCGCTGTACATGGATGAAATTAATAATCGGAACGAACCGCATGATTATCTATCCAGACAATGAAAGATTTACAATAGATATACAATAGATATAAAAATCACTAGCCGGACGGTCAGTGAAGGATATACAAAATATATACAATAGATATGAAATCATAAACCGAAAGGAACGGCATGATCGTCCACCCAGTCAATGAAATGTATGCAATATATATACAATAAATATAAAATCACTAACCGGTAGGGTCCACATGATTATCTACCTGGTCAATGAAAGGGTAATGGGCCCCTTGGTTCAAAAAGTGCAATTGAAATGTACCCAAAAGTGTACTAGAGTACCGTGCTACTCAGCTGTACACATGTACGCCTACTTGTGCCAACATTGTGCACCCTATTGGATATACCGGGATCCATACGGGTTTCAGCAAACTACCGTTTTGGCCTTATAAAGGGATGTAATAGGCCCCTTGGTTCATAAAGTGCACTTGAAATGTACCCAAAAGTGTAATAAGTAACAACGGCAACAGATTGGAGCTGAACCAGACCTCATTTTCATAGCAGGCTAAGGATACAATGTAAATAGCAATTGGATTTGTAGTTTCTTTTTATAGGACAAATTATTATTGCGATATCGCGAACACATGCGGAACTAATCGAAACACCTAAGGGAACCAAACAGAACATCACTGGATAGTTACGATTCGCACAGAACTAAAAAGAACACAGATGTTTGTCAAATACGAGAGCGAATGGCTTAAGGTAAGATTTAACACGTAGAAAAAATACACTTTATAACATTCATAGCATTTGCTTTTGTTGTTGTTTCATTTGTTGTTACAATAAATGACTATATATAAGAAATGGTCACCGTTAATATCCCGAACATTCTGCATAACTCTCAAACCTTTCACGGCCAATGTCGCAAAAATGCACCACGACAAATAGTGCAGTCCCAGATCAGAAGTCGCCTTTTGAGGGCGGAGTCTGATCAGGGACTTCGCTTTTTGTCTCAAACTCTATTTCTATATCTGTGCTTTATTCCTTTGAAATTTGCATTTATCTATCTTATTTCCTTATTTTACCGACTGATTTAACAAAATTGGACTGCAGACGACAATTAGAAATTTGGCGCCGAAAGAGTTAACACATTTCCTCCTAGGTGTTACTATGTGTGTGCCGAACCTCTTGAGATAATTCGGTGCCATATGTAATTCCTCTTCCACTCTTAATTACATCCTATGAAAACCGATGCAGTGTAGATGCTCAATGTAACGCAAGTGTATTGCCATCTCATCATACACCGATCTGGTAGAGATCTACCGTTGTGTTAACGCTTAGTCTGCTGACAAAATAATGACTGTACAAATACGGAAATGTTCAATTTTTATTACTTCCGATTCGATCAAGATAATGCAAAACATTTTATCCAGTGTCGTGACTCAAGCTTTTGATGAACGATTGACCAAATGTCAAGAGGTTTGATTATGGTGAGAGGCCGAGTTCCTCGCCATCTCATCTGGATCTAAACTGTTTGCAAATGTGAGTCTGGTCGCGAATAGCGAAATAAGGACTAAAACAGATACGGAATACAGCTGAACCCCGATAACTCGAAATCGGATAACTCGAAATTTGGGATAACTCGAACAAAACGTTAAGCCCATCCAAAACTTAACATACATAATTGCTCTAAACTGTATCGCTACATATATCTAGAAACACATGATGAAGCTTAATACAGTTCTAAAGTAATGCTGAAAGCTCCTACAGGAGTTTTCAGCATTAATTAAGACCTGTATTAACTCTTCGCTTGCTACTCGCGTCAATATACCTACCTGTAAATAGTGACGACCCAGATGAGACAGGATCTGTCTCATCAGGGTCTGCACTATTTACAAGTTGATTTTGCAACCAGTGCACTCCACAGCAGTGATTGCACAGCGCAATATTTGTACACAGTGAAGATGTATGTAATTATACAACAGGACATGGGTAAAGAAGGAGATATGTATTTTAAAAATCAGCAAGAGAAGGGTTAAGCTGTGGACTCGAGAAATTGTTCAGATTAGAAATCGGATAACTCGAACTTCTGTATTCTGTTTTCGAAGCAGAAAATTTACAGACAGCAGTTAATGGCCAATAATTCGCACTTAACTGTTTCCTTCATATAAGCGCCGTTTCATGCGTTTGCAAACGGAGTAGGTCCAGATTAGACGGCATCGAGAGCTCTGTTTGCTTATGTACTTTTATAAATATGTTTCTTTAGTTTCTAAAATGGCTACAATGTTCCAATTTCTATATTTCAGTATAACTATTTTGCCAATGAATATTCAGTAGGTACTGAACTGTTGACAGAATATGGAACAGGGAAAGCGTTAAGGGTTAAACTCACTAAGTGGAAGAAAAATATCAAGTACTTGTACATAATTCTAAACGACGGTCCACTGATAAGAAGTGTTTCGCAATGCTAGTGACGGGGTTTCTTGCTTGTGTTATGGTGATGTGTTGTTTATTACCAGAGAAGGCAGTTGCAGACAGAAAGCGTACTGAAACTCGTGCCCAGGGAAGGAGAATTTCAAGACTAGAACGTATGGTCGACAAGGAATCCATTGAGTTTCGTAACAAAATACGGGATATATCTTCAAAAATGGAAGGAATGCAGAAATGCTGTAACAAATCTGAGCAAATCACATGTCCAGATGGTGAAAAACATTCCACAATAGACAGCAAAACTACAATTAAACATATTGGGGATGGCGATATCACGGCTCTGTTATCAGGAATACAGGACGAAAAGGAATATGTCAGAAGTGCAATCAAACATGTCCAACTGGATAATGAAAGACTTGTTCAAAGTTTCGGGAAAAACATTTCTGAAAATCAAATGGAAATTGAGAGACTTGCCCAATCATCTGCACAAGTAAACAGCTTTCAGAGTAATATCACCGATCGGTTAACAGAAGACAAGGGTGAAATTATGAAAGAAATAGCTATTTGCAACAACATGTCAAGCACTTTGAAAGAAACGATAGACGCAATGAATGTAGAGCTAATGGGATTAAAACAAACATATGCAACGGTAATTGTAAAGAAATGTGAAACTCCATGGATACGCTTTCAGGACTCTTGCTATTATCTCTCGTCCGAACCTGGAAATTGGGAGGAAGCAAGGAACAATTGTTCGTTCCTGAATGCTTACCTAGTTGAGATAAACAATGAACAAGAAGAAACATTCTTACTCAGATTCATCCCAGAGACCCCTAACCCTTCGGATGCAGGCCCTTGGATTGGTGGTTCGGACCTGGACATCGAGGGTGAATGGAGATGGAGTTCTAGTGGTAAACTTATTAGCGAGGGATATTCCGACTGGCATCAAAATGAACCAAACGGCGGGACGTCCGAAAACTGTTTAAACTTTCATTTCACATTTGACTTCTTCAGTTGGAATGACTATTACTGTCATTACAAAACACGTTACATATGTGAAAAATAATCACAGAGACGATTACTGAAATCAATATAAAATCAATAATAAAATCAATATTTAACAGCATCTATAATAGCCTATTTGACTATGTAGAAACTGCACAATCATATTTGTATTATACCTTAATCAAACAGAGAAGACCCTGATCAGACGGCTCCTATTGGAGCCGTCTGATCTGGGTCTACTCTGATTGCAAAGGTGTAGTAAGGCGTATTTGCGGAGTAATGGGTTAACTCTATTTGTATTTTCTTATATAAAAGGAATGCAGGAATGCTGTAACAAATCTGAGCAAATCACATATCCAGATGATGAAAAACATTCCACAATAGACAGCAAAACTACAATTAAACATATTGGGGATGGCGATATCACGGCTCTGTTATCAGGAATACAGGACGAAAAGGAATATGTCAGAAGTGCAATCAAACATGTCCAACTGGATAATGAAAGACTTGTTCAACGAACTGAGTTCCTTCAAAGTTTCGAGAAAACCATTTCTGAAAGTCGAATGGAAATTGAGAGACTTGCTCAATCATCTACGTAAGTAAACAGCTTTCAGAACAATATCACCGATCGGTTAACGGAAGACAAAATTTATGCGAGATTATGAATGAAATAGATATTTGAAACAACATGTTAAGCACTTTGAAAGAAAAGATAGATGCATTGAATGTAGAGCTAATGGGATTAAAACAAACATATGCAACGGGGATTGTAAATAAATGTGAAACTCCGTGGATACGCTTTCAGGACTCTTGCTATTATATTTCATCCGAATCTGGAAATTGGGAGGAAGCAAGGAACAGTTTTTTGTTCTTGAATGCTTACCTAGTTGAGATAAACAATGAACAATAAGAAACATTCTTACTCAGAACCATCACAGAGAACCCTGAGCTTCGGTATGCCGTACCGTGGATTGGTGGTTCGGACCTGGACACCGAGGGTGAATGGAGATGGAGTTCTAGACTTAGTGATAAACTTAATAGCGAGGGATATTCCGACTGGCATCAAAATGAACCAAACGGCGGGACGTCCGAAAAGTGTTTAAACTTTCAGTTGAAATATAGCTCAAGTGGAATGACATATAATGTCATTACATGAAAAATAATCACAGAGACGATTACTAAATTCAATATTTAACAGCATCTGTGTTCAAAGAGTAACCCTTATCTTGCTTAGTGATAGAGTTATTTGATTAGCATAATTATGCAAACAATTTAGATCCAGGGTAGACGTTACAATTTGTCCACACCCAATATGGTCAAAATTATGCACTCACTATTTTTATAAACGTTTATTAATATCAATTTTGGTCATTGGTCTGATAAAATAACCAATACAAATCAAAAGTATTTGTTAAATCATAATTTAAAGGAAGTTTATCTCAGTATTTTCACCCTCCTCTCAAAGTCCGATAATCAAGTCCGATGATGACGTCACGCTAGCATTTCGTAACTTTTACAGATTCGTCCCCTAACCTACACAACCCCTTTACTCTTCATCACTCTAAAACTAACATTGCGGTGTGATACTGACTTAAAACAAATAATAACAAATTACTGTCCTATAGTCAAACAACTAGGTCTGACGGGTCACGGGTTCTCTGAAGTCCATTTATAAGGGAGATCAGCATATCGGCTATCACGTGTCATTTTTTAAAGAAAATGTTTAAGTTATAGGTACAAACAATAAGTGGATTAGTTATCGGAAACATAGAACAGAACAGAACAGAATTTTATTTCAGCTTGTACATAAGCATACCTCGTTGATACATACATTGTATAATAACATATATGTATAATGGTCACATAACATGCAAACATCTCATATATACGAACAGAGCAAAATATCACACAATAGAGTTCTTTACGTAGATTAAACATTGCAATGCAATATACTTGTATAAGGTTTTTAAAGATGACATTAGTCATAATTTCTTTACAAAAATTAGTGCAGAAGATATTTGTTTTGTTATTTATCACAAAGTAAGTAGAAGTTTTGAAATGAGCTTATACTGTATTTCCAGCTAACAAAATTCGTCTTTCAAGAGCAGACTTGATATACTTGGTAAGGTTGTTGAGTATAATTTCGTTAGTAGACTGCATCAACTGACAAAATTTTACAAAACCAGGTCTTTTATAGTAATACTTTTTTATATATTGCTTTCGTAAATCACTGAAACTTGAACAAATCATGATAAAGTGAAATTCATCTTCAATATCTCGCTTCTCACACATCTCACAATATCTTTCATTTCTCGGTATATTATCTCTACCATATCTACCCGTTTCTATTTTGAGAGGATGAGAAGACAGTCTTAATTTTGTTAAATAAAATCTTAGGCTTTTAGGTAATATATCCAAATATGGTTCAATTTCAAAATTCTGAAATGTTTGTGTAACCATGGTAACCAGGGTTTCATATTGCTAAAGTGTAGTTAGCTTTAGTTTTATGGATCCATGGCTACATATAATCAGAATGATTGTCATCTGCTTTCATGTATATCTCATTATATCACGTATGCATTAGAGTATGAGAGCATGATTGAGAGAGAGATAGTTGAGATGCACGAAATTACATTTACACATGCTTTGCACGGACTTTCTCTCTATCGTCTTCCTATGCGTTCCCGCTGTCTAAGCTCAGTGCGCTCCAGTCCATCTTGATGGCAACATCTTGATATTTAGTTATATAGATAATTTATAGTTACTTGCACTTTGTTGTCACACGACAACAGGTTTAATAATTTGTAATAAGTCAACTATATCCCATGTGACTGGTAAGTACTGAGCGAAGTCTGTATTGAATGTATTTAGTAAGTTTACTCTGTTTCGGTATCGCGCGGCTATGTACTGTTGAAACCTCTAAATTGTTACAGACACCAATAGTTAGTTAGTGTATTGTTTCTTATTTATATTACAGGCTTTTTCCCCATTAATAAACTTCATCGAACTTGCTCGGGAGTTGACTATTTCCTTACCCCGGTTTACATTTGTATGAAAACAAAACACCACTGGTAGCGACGTTTTCGCTCCAAGTTTGGATAAAACAATATATAGCTCTTCTTTTAAAAACAAAATGAAAATATTTAGGGTTAACATTCGTCTGATTTTGCCAAACATCTGCGAAACCATAATCTTCTAACAAAGATTTAACATTAGTGACCCAGTTCTTTTTACCACGCTTGCAGTCTTCTAATAACATATTGTATACAGTAGATAGAATAATATTTTCAGTTGTAACAAGTTTAAACCAATACTTTAAAATTATAGTGTATCGATTTATATACAGAGGGTATCTACCGAATTCTCCATATATACCAAAAGAGGATGTACTTTTCTTAAGATGCAGCAAGTTCTTGTAAAATTTTAGGTGTATTCTCTCATAGCGTAGTGGATAAGTCGTCGGGCCATGAGGAAGTATAACATCGGAGAACATTTTATTAAGCGCGGGTTCGAGTCTCGCATCAACCTAAAACATTTTGTTTTGCTGAAAACATATTCTGGATTCTATAATTACTTAGTTTTATATTTTGATTGATTTTTACCATTTTGTTTTGTTTTCAGGGCATTTATTCTTTTATTTCCAATTTCATTTCAACCAGCATGCATTTTTATTGTTATCTATCTACCATGAAACATCTCTAAACAGGACACCCCAAAAATAAGTCATTGTTGGCTGTTAAGGCAGCAGCATAATTTAAGAAAAACGTAATGCAAAAAGCTCCCTTAAAAACATTCTGTATTAGTTTTGTTCTGCATTAAGCAGCCACCTGTCTAAAGGGTTCACTTTCGAGTGATCGGTTCATAGATGTTTTATTGCAATTTATTCCATCTCAATGTAATTACGTTTCTCTCTCACTGGCAGTGTCCGTCAACTTCATTATCACCAGTGTCCGATGTCAGGTCTATTATGAAGTTTTAAATTATTTCATCTATAGTATTGTCTGATGCCCAGTATGTCCTTTTAATGTCCTCAACATGAGTAGTACATTGATGAACATGTGTATAAATGCTCAGCATAATTATACAGTATGAATTGAAATAATGCTTTACAATTCATTCAAGATTAAAAAAAGATTTAGGTCGACGCGGGATTCGAACCCTCGCTTAATAAAAAGGTTACTATCCCAATGCTTTGTGCGTACCTAGACTTTACCTTCTGCGCTAAACTGCTGACAACAATGCTGCCTTCATTTTTATCTAATGTACTAAACTCGGCTGTTTAAAAACGGCACGAGAACATGCGGAATGCTGTTCTCCCTAAAATTAGACTCTGCTGACCTTTTGACACGTCAAACCTAGTTGTTTGACTAATCCAGTCTATTAAAGTCCCTTATAAACACATACATTTAAACAATCCATTATTTGCTGATGTCACGAACATTTCAAATCAAAAAGTTACAGTATTTCATTCAATTAACGGTCAAAATGCTCTAGATAACTGATATATTGTGATTCATTTCAGTTGATTCACGAACTTCACCACATCCTTTATGAAGGACAGTGAATAGGAAAAAATCCAGACTTTATTAGATAAACGCTGTTTGCAATAGCTTGTTTCCTATATTCAAAGGATTAAAGACAGATGTCGGAGTTTGATGTGTTGCCAAATTACTATTACCGCAAAAATGCTTAACGTTTAATAATAATAATAACTACAGTAAAAACTCGATGATTCGATATTACGAACACTCAAATACGTACAATTAATTATCAATAACACAGGTGGCAGCTTAATACCGGGTAAAGGTCGTGCAGAAAGTTCCTCTAGGAGCTTTCTGCACGACTCTCACGCTGCATTAAGCAGCAACCTACCTTAGTACGTAAATGTGTACTGGAGTTTGTAGAAACATAAATGAGCTATTCTTAAAAAAGAATGAAGAAATCTGAACCTCTGTTTACACCATATAAAAATTGTTGTAGATTGAAATATAAAATAATTCCATGGCAACGTAAACCAATCCCCGTCCATCACCTACATGAATTATCACACAGAAGAAGGATTAACCTTTTACTTAATGAATATTTATGTGAAAAACCAATTAATGAATATTAATTACAGTTGAACATTCTTGAAATTCAATGGACCATAAAACTGAGGTTCGAGTCATTCTATTTCCAATCTGAGCAATTTCTCAAGCTCACAACTTAATGCAGGTCATAAGTAATACTTAAAGCTCCAATGGGAGCTTTCAGCACTACTTTCGACCTGCATTAAGCTGTCACATGTGTGTCTAGATATGCATAGTGATACGTTTTAGAACAAGTGTGTGTTTCAAAGTTTTGAAGAAACGAACATTTAGTTCGCGATATCTCGAAGTTCCGGTTATCCGAGTTCGAATTATCGAAGTTAAATCGTACATGATATTTTATAGTGTCATATGAACAAGAGAAAGTTTGACCCCTTGCAAACATTATAGAATCAGATCTATATTATTCCAAAAGCAAACAGAGTAGACCCTGATCATACGGGTAATGTAGGGGACAGTGTGATCTGGGTCTACTATATTTGCAAAGGCATTCCGGTTGTCAAAAGGCAACTCTGTCTAGTCAAGGGTTAAACAAAAGCAAACACACTAATGACACAGCAACAAACTTTTATTATACTTACCAATTACAGTTTACATCTGGTTAAACAAAAATAATGAAGTACAACAGGAAATGGACAATAGGAAATGGACAATACTTACGAAGTGGAAACATGTTGTTTTCTCTAAACCCATTTTCTCCTACTGACGCCTTTTTGCGTATCTGTAAAACTCATTTGTTGAAACCATTGTGATAAAAAGAGCATTTGCTCCATAGGAGTAAATGCTCTATTTATCACAATGGTTTCACAAAACTACACAATTCTAAAATTCTCATTTTCTATAGTTAATACTCCTTTTCGGTAGATTAATTCAAAGAGGTTGGGTCTGGAGGTAATGAGCTAATTAACCCTTATCTCGGTATTTACGATCTGACTCGCATTTGCAAACAGCTTAGACCCAGATGAGATGACGATTAGTTCGGTGTTAAATCCAGATCCAAGTTTTTGCCGCTCGGCCCACAGTTTCTCAAAAGCTTGACCGAATCAAGAGCAGTCAAATGCATCAAAATGCAGGAAGATTTGGCTATAGCAGACACTGTTGATACACATCATCATGATTTCCTACAAGGACCGTCTGATAAGGGTGTACAGCAGAACCAGTCGTAAGGGGTCATTCATGTATTGAACATAGGAGTCCCAAGCACATGGCTGCTTAACCTTTAGCCTGCTGTGGGCGGATGAGTGAATACCTATGCAAACAGTTTTGATCCAGATGAGACGCCGAGTGACTCGGCGTCTCATCAGGATCCAAACTGTTTGACACTCTGGTTGCATTTTGGTAGACATATTGATTAGAGCTTGAAGTTTAAAAATGTAGTAGGTGAAAATATCTGTTAATATAATTTGCTCAGGTTAATGAATGACAAAGGTAATGCATAAAGCTCCTACAATAGCTTTCTGCATTACTTTTGACATGCATTAAGTTACCAATTGTCTTACTGACCCATGATTAGACCTCTTTTTTGATGACCGCTTATGACAGATTCTATTGTACTGTGTTTGCGAAAGGGCTAACCTTCAGCCGATAGCAGTGAAATCGTGGTAACATAAGAAGACAGTTTGGATCCATCGTAATTCAAAATGTTTGAAACTCAGTAACTCGGTTAACCCTTTTCTTGTTGAAATCATGTAAAAATATTGTCATCATGGACGCTTATTAGTTGAATTTGTACATGGGCCTTTTTGGTATTAGTACAAGTACAAGTTCTTAAAGATCTATTATAATTTCATTGGCAAACAGAGCAAACTCTGATCAGACAGCCCCTTATAAGACGTCTGATATTTGTCTTCTCTGTTTGCGAATGCATGAAAAGGCATTTATATGAAGGTAATGATTAAACGGGAAGAAATCGAAGAGAATTTATACAAATAACATTTTCTGTCGACAACAATCTGTAACGCACACTAACGGGCAATTATTTTTACACACACTCACATACGGAACGTAGTCAAATCTTTAGTTCTCTCAATTAACCGTATTTAGTTTCCTCTCTATGCCTTAATAGTGCTATGATAAGATGACTCCACTTGTGGCCACTTGTGGCGCCATGGCCGACACGGACGATATGTGCGACTCGGGCGACTTAGGCGGCATCGGCGACACGTGACCTGCTCTTACAAATCTCTTGTTTCGTGGCATGTCCGTATACGCAGGCGGGGCATCATTTTGATTTCTGAAATTTAATAACATGTGTGAAATGTTACTTTCTCTTGATCATCAACGCTTTATTGATGAATGATTTATTTGATATAGGGATGGTTGCCTTAACATTTTATGTGAAATAACAGGATTAGGTAAGGGTAGTTTAGTTTGGATCCTGATCAGTCATTTTTATTAATTGTATTTACTGTTTCCTTTGTATCTTTCCAGTTTTTCACCACATATAAGATACTATTCCAATAAAGTCTTAAGGTAGTGAGTCGTGATCACTGATCAGTACCAGGGGCCTACAATATAGGGTAATGAGTGACTAACGGTCTGTAGCAGGCTCGTCCAAAAACTCATGCCATGCTTACCCAAAATGCACTTGTACTTGCTAAAAGTGTACTTGTATATTTTACGCAAATTTAGGGGAATTGTTTTGTATTTATAAAAACCCTGTAATTAGTGACTTACGGCGTGGGTCGCTTTAACCTCCAAATCAAAACCAAAGCTGTCAGGCCTAACACAACCAGACCAGACACTGTTACGGCCACTATCAGTGTAACGTTGTTGCCAGACACGCCATATTCTACATCCTGTGTGTCTTTTGTATCGCTACAGCCTGTAATATAAGAAAGTAATCCCTCGATAATCCGAACACTCACATACAGTTAAACTTCGATACCTCGAACTTCAAGGGACCACACACATGAGTAAGAGGTAACCAAGTTCGAGTTATCCGATTTCTGATTTAGATAATTTCTTAAGTCTTCAGATTAATGCAGGTCTAAAGTAATGCGTAAAGCTCACGTAGGAACGTGTCTTTCTAGATCCCTATACTGCGTACATACACTGACAAACAGTTCATAATGTTTTGTTTTAAAAGCAAAACACAAAATATCCTAAATATTGGGTTGATCTAACCTTATCCTTAGAAAGTGTAATGGTGATAATTGTATATATCTATTGCACAACTTCCATTGACCGGGTAGATAATCATGGGGTTCCTACCGGTTAGTGGTTTTATATGTATTGTATATCTATAGCATATCTTTCATTGACTGGATGGACGTTGATGTGGTTCCTTCCGGTTTATGATTTCATATCTATTATATATATTTTGAATATCCTTCATTGACCGGATGGACAATCATGTGGTTCCTTCCGGCTAGTGATTTTATATTTATTGTATATCTATTGTAAATATTTCATTGTCTGGATAGATAATAATACGGTTCGTTCCAATAATTGATTTCATACATGTGCAGAGCTTTTGAGCGCACATGTCCTGTGTGAAAAGAGCGCTATATAAATGTGGTATAAAAATAAACAAAACCAATTTAATGAGACTCAATGAGACTCAAACTATTATCATACATCAACAGGAGGTAATTGGCCCCTTGGTTCACAAAGTGCACTTGCAATGTACCCAAAAGCGTACTAGAGTACCGTGCTACTCAGCTGTACACATGTACGCCTACTTGTGCAAACATTGTGCACCCTATTGGACATACCGGGATCCATACGGGTTTCAGCAAACTACCGTTTTGGCCTGTTAAAGGGAGGTAATGGGCCCCTTGGTTCACAAAGTGCACTTGAAATGTACCCAAAAGTGTACTAGAGTACCGTGCTACTCAGCTGTAGACATGTACGCCTAATTGTGCCAACATTATGCACCCTATGGGACATACTGGGATCCATACGGGTTTCAGCAAACTACCGTTTTGGCCTGTAAAAGGGAGGTAATGGGCCCCTTGGTTCACAAAGTGCACTTGAAATGTACCCAAAAGTGTACTATAGTACCGTGCTGCTCAGCTGTACACATGTACGCCTATTTGGGGCAACATTGTGCACCATGTGGGATATACCGGGATCCATACAGGTTTAAGCAAGCTACCGTTTTGGCCTGTTAAAAGGAGGTAATGGGCCCCTTGGTTCACAAGTGCACTTGAAATGTACCAAAAAGTGTACTAAAGTACCATGCTACTCAGCTGTACACATGTACGCCTACTTGTGCCAACATTGTGCACACTATGGGACATACCGGGATCCATATGGGTTTCAGCAAACTACCGTTTTGGCCTGTTAAATGGAGGTAATGGGCCCCTTGGTTCACAAAGTGCACTTGAAATGTACCCAAAAGTGTACTAGAGTACCGTGTTACTCAGCTGTACACATATACGCCTACTTGTGCCATCATTGTGCACCCTATGGCACATACCGCGATCCATAAGGGTTTCAGCGGTTAAAGGGATGTTATGGGCCCCTTGGTTCATAAAGTGTGTACCATGCTACTCAACTGTACACATGTACGCCTACTTGGCCTGTTAATGGGGGATAATGGGCCCCTTGGTTCACAAAGTGCACTTGAAATGTAACCAAATGTGTACTAGAGTACCATGCTACTCAGCTGTACACATGTACGTCTACTTGTGCCAACATTGTTTACCCTATGAGACATACTGGGATCCATACGGGTTTCAGCAAACTACCGTTGTAGCCTGTTAAAGGGAGGTAATGGACCCCTTGGTTCACAAAGTACACTTGAAATGTAGCCAAAAGTGTACTAGAGTACCGTGCTACTCAGCTGTAAAAATGTACGCCTACTTGTGCCAACATATTACACCCTATAGGACATATCGGGATCCATACGGGTTTTAGCAAACTACAGTTTGGCCTGTTAAATGGAGGTAATGGGCCCCTTGGTTCACAAAGTGCAATTGAAATGTACCCAAAAGTGTACTAGAGTACCGTGCTGCTCAGCTGTACACATATACGCCTACTTTTGCCAACATTGTGTACCCTTTTGGACATACCGCGATCATATGGGTTTCAGCAAACTAACGTTTTGGCCTGTTAATGGGGGATAATGGGTCCCTTGGTTCACAAAGTGCAGTTAAAAAGTTCCCAAAAGTGTACTAGAGAACTGTGCTACTCAACTGTACACATGTACGACTACCAACATTTTGCACCCTATGGGACATACCGGGATCCATACGCGTTTCAGCAAACTACCGGTTTGGCCTATTAAAGGGAGGCAATGGGCCCCTTGGTTCAAAAAGTGCACTTGAAATGTACCCAAAAGTGTACTAGAGTACCGTGCTGCTCAGCTGTACACATATACGCCTACTTTTGCCAACATTGTGTACCCTTTTGGACATACCGCGATCATATGGGTTTCAGCAAACTAACGTTTTGGCCTGTTAATGGGGGATAATGGGTCCCTTGGTTCACAAAGTGCAGTTAAAAAGTTCCCAAAAGTGTACTAGAGAACTGTGCTACTCAACTGTACACATGTACGACTACCAACATTTTGCACCCTATGGGACATACCGGGATCCATACGCGTTTCAGCAAACTACCGGTTTGGCCTATTAAAGGGAGGCAATGGGCCCCTTGGTTCAAAAAGTGCACTTGAAACGTACCCAAAAGTGTACTAGAGTACCGTGCTACTCAGCTGTACACATATATGCCTACTTGTGCCAATATTATGCATCCTATGGGACATACCGGGATCCATACGGGTTTCAGCAAACTACAGTTTTGGCCTGTTAAAAGGAGGTAATTATTATTATTATTATTATTATTATTATACCACATTTATATAGCGCTCTTTTCACACAGGATATGTGCGTTCAAAAGCGCTGTACATGGATGAAATTAATAATCGGAACGAACCGCATGATTATCTATCCAGACAATGAAAGATTTACAATAGATATACAATAGATATAAAAATCACTAGCCGGACGGTCAGTGAAGGATATACAAAATATATACAATAGATATGAAATCATAAACCGAAAGGAACGGCATGATCGTCCACCCAGTCAATGAAATGTATGCAATATATATACAATAAATATAAAATCACTAACCGGTAGGGTCCACATGATTATCTACCTGGTCAATGAAAGGGTAATGGGCCCCTTGGTTCAAAAAGTGCAATTGAAATGTACCCAAAAGTGTACTAGAGTACCGTGCTACTCAGCTGTACACATGTACGCCTACTTGTGCCAACATTGTGCACCCTATTGGATATACCGGGATCCATACGGGTTTCAGCAAACTACCGTTTTGGCCTTATAAAGGGATGTAATAGGCCCCTTGGTTCATAAAGTGCACTTGAAATGTACCCAAAAGTGTAATAAGTAACAACGGCAACAGATTGGAGCTGAACCAGACCTCATTTTCATAGCAGGCTAAGGATACAATGTAAATAGCAATTGGATTTGTAGTTTCTTTTTATAGGACAAATTATTATTGCGATATCGCGAACACATGCGGAACTAATCGAAACACCTAAGGGAACCAAACATAACATCACTGGATAGTTACGATTCGCACAGAACTAAAAAGAACACAGATGTTTGTCAAATACGAGAGCGAATGGCTTAAGGTAAGATTTAACACGTAGAAAAAATACACTTTATAACATTCATAGCATTTGCTTTTGTTGTTGTTTCATTTGTTGTTACAATAAATGACTATATATAAGAAATGGTCACCGTTAATATCCCGAACATTCTGCATAACTCTCAAACCTTTCACGGCCAATGTCGCAAAAATGCACCACGACAAATAGTGCAGTCCCAGATCAGAAGTCGCCTTTTGAGGGCGGAGTCTGATCAGGGACTTCGCTTTTTGTCTCAAACTCTATTTCTATATCTGTGCTTTATTCCTTTGAAATTTGCATTTATCTATCTTATTTCCTTATTTTACCGACTGATTTAACAAAATTGGACTGCAGACGACAATTAGAAATTTGGCGCCGAAAGAGTTAACACATTTCCTCCTAGGTGTTACTATGTGTGTGCCGAACCTCTTGAGATAATTCGGTGCCATATGTAATTCCTCTTCCACTCTTAATTACATCCTATGAAAACCGATGCAGTGTAGATGCTCAATGTAACGCAAGTGTATTGCCATCTCATCATACACCGATCTGGTAGAGATCTACCGTTGTGTTAACGCTTAGTCTGCTGACAAAATAATGACTGTACAAATACGGAAATGTTCAATTTTTATTACTTCCGATTCGATCAAGATAATGCAAAACATTTTATCCAGTGTCGTGACTCAAGCTTTTGATGAACGATTGACCAAATGTCAAGAGGTTTGATTATGGTGAGAGGCCGAGTTCCTCGCCATCTCATCTGGATCTAAACTGTTTGCAAATGTGAGTCTGGTCGCGAATAGCGAAATAAGGACTAAAACAGATACGGAATACAGCTGAACCCCGATAACTCGAAATCGGATAACTCGAAATTTGGGATAACTCGAACAAAACGTTAAGCCCATCCAAAACTTAACATACATAATTGCTCTAAACTGTATCGCTACATATATCTAGAAACACATGATGAAGCTTAATACAGTTCTAAAGTAATGCTGAAAGCTCCTACAGGAGTTTTCAGCATTAATTAAGACCTGTATTAACTCTTCGCTTGCTACTCGCGTCAATATACCTACCTGTAAATAGTGACGACCCAGATGAGACAGGAGCTGTCTCATCAGGGTCTGCACTATTTACAAGTTGATTTTGCAACCAGTGCACTCCACAGCAGTGATTGCACAGCGCAATATTTGTACACAGTGAAGATGTATGTAATTATACAACAGGACATGGGTAAAGAAGGAGATATGTATTTTAAAAATCAGCAAGAGAAGGGTTAAGCTGTGGACTCGAGAAATTGTTCAGATTAGAAATCGGATAACTCGAACTTCTGTATTCTGTTTTCGAAGCAGAAAATTTACAGACAGCAGTTAATGGCCAATAATTCGCACTTAACTGTTTCCTTCATATAAGCGCCGTTTCATGCGTTTGCAAACGGAGTAGGTCCAGATTAGACGGCATCGAGAGCTCTGTTTGCTTATGTACTTTTATAAATATGTTTCTTTAGTTTCTAAAATGGCTACAATGTTCCAATTTCTATATTTCAGTATAACTATTTTGCCAATGAATATTCAGTAGGTACTGAACTGTTGACAGAATATGGAACAGGGAAAGCGTTAAGGGTTAAACTCACTAAGTGGAAGAAAAATATCAAGTACTTGTACATAATTCTAAACGACGGTCCACTGATAAGAAGTGTTTCGCAATGCTAGTGACGGGGTTTCTTGCTTGTGTTATGGTGATGTGTTGTTTATTACCAGAGAAGGCAGTTGCAGACAGAAAGCGTACTGAAACTCGTGCCCAGGGAAGGAGAATTTCAAGACTAGAACGTATGGTCGACAAGGAATCCATTGAGTTTCGTAACAAAATACGGGATATATCTTCAAAAATGGAAGGAATGCAGAAATGCTGTAACAAATCTGAGCAAATCACATGTCCAGATGGTGAAAAACATTCCACAATAGACAGCAAAACTACAATTAAACATATTGGGGATGGCGATATCACGGCTCTGTTATCAGGAATACAGGACGAACAGGAATATGTCAGAAGTGCAATCAAACATGTCCAACTGGATAATGAAAGACTTGTTCAAAGTTTCGGGAAAAACATTTCTGAAAATCAAATGGAAATTGAGAGACTTGCCCAATCATCTGCACAAGTAAACAGCTTTCAGAGTAATATCACCGATCGGTTAACAGAAGACAAGGGTGAAATTATGAAAGAAATAGCTATTTGCAACAACATGTCAAGCACTTTGAAAGAAACGATAGACGCAATGAATGTAGAGCTAATGGGATTAAAACAAACATATGCAACGGTAATTGTAAAGAAATGTGAAACTCCATGGATACGCTTTCAGGACTCTTGCTATTATCTCTCGTCCGAACCTGGAAATTGGGAGGAAGCAAGGAACAATTGTTCGTTCCTGAATGCTTACCTAGTTGAGATAAACAATGAACAAGAAGAAACATTCTTACTCAGATTCATCCCAGAGACCCCTAACCCTTCGGATGCAGGCCCTTGGATTGGTGGTTCGGACCTGGACATCGAGGGTGAATGGAGATGGAGTTCTAGTGGTAAACTTATTAGCGAGGGATATTCCGACTGGCATCAAAATGAACCAAACGGCGGGACGTCCGAAAACTGTTTAAACTTTCATTTCACATTTGACTTCTTCAGTTGGAATGACTATTACTGTCATTACAAAACACGTTACATATGTGAAAAATAATCACAGAGACGATTACTGAAATCAATATAAAATCAATAATAAAATCAATATTTAACAGCATCTATAATAGCCTATTTGACTATGTAGAAACTGCACAATCATATTTGTATTATACCTTAATCAAACAGAGAAGACCCTGATCAGACGGCTCCTATTGGAGCCGTCTGATCTGGGTCTACTCTGATTGCAAAGGTGTAGTAAGGCGTATTTGCGGAGTAATGGGTTAACTCTATTTGTATTTTCTTATATAAAAGGAATGCAGGAATGCTGTAACAAATCTGAGCAAATCACATATCCAGATGATGAAAAACATTCCACAATAGACAGCAAAACTACAATTAAACATATTGGGGATGGCGATATCACGGCTCTGTTATCAGGAATACAGGACGAAAAGGAATATGTCAGAAGTGCAATCAAACATGTCCAACTGGATAATGAAAGACTTGTTCAACGAACTGAGTTCCTTCAAAGTTTCGAGAAAACCATTTCTGAAAGTCGAATGGAAATTGAGAGACTTGCTCAATCATCTACGTAAGTAAACAGCTTTCAGAACAATATCACCGATCGGTTAACGGAAGACAAAATTTATGCGAGATTATGAATGAAATAGATATTTGAAACAACATGTTAAGCACTTTGAAAGAAAAGATAGATGCATTGAATGTAGAGCTAATGGGATTAAAACAAACATATGCAACGGGGATTGTAAATAAATGTGAAACTCCGTGGATACGCTTTCAGGACTCTTGCTATTATATTTCATCCGAATCTGGAAATTGGGAGGAAGCAAGGACCAGTTTTTTGTTCTTGAATGCTTACCTAGTTGAGATAAACAATGAACAATAAGAAACATTCTTACTCAGAACCATCACAGAGAACCCTGAGCTTCGGTATGCCGTACCGTGGATTGGTGGTTCGGACCTGGACACCGAGGGTGAATGGAGATGGAGTTCTAGACTTAGTGATAAACTTAATAGCGAGGGATATTCCGACTGGCATCAAAATGAACCAAACGGCGGGACGTCCGAAAAGTGTTTAAACTTTCAGTTGAAATATAGCTCAAGTGGAATGACATATAATGTCATTACATGAAAAATAATCACAGAGACGATTACTAAATTCAATATTTAACAGCATCTGTGTTCAAAGAGTAACCCTTATCTTGCTTAGTGATAGAGTTATTTGATTAGCATAATTATGCAAACAATTTAGATCCAGGGTAGACGTTACAATTTGTCCACACCCAATATGGTCAAAATTATGCACTCACTATTTTTATAAACGTTTATTAATATCAATTTTGGTCATTGGTCTGATAAAATAACCAATACAAATCAAAAGTATTTGTTAAATCATAATTTAAAGGAAGTTTATCTCAGTATTTTCACCCTCCTCTCAAAGTCCGATAATCAAGTCCGATGATGACGTCACGCTAGCATTTCGTAACTTTTACAGATTCGTCCCCTAACCTACACAACCCCTTTACTCTTCATCACTCTAAAACTAACATTGCGGTGTGATACTGACTTAAAACAAATAATAACAAATTACTGTCCTATAGTCAAACAACTAGGTCTGACGGGTCACGGGTTCTCTGAAGTCCATTTATAAGGGAGATCAGCATATCGGCTATCACGTGTCATTTTTTAAAGAAAATGTTTAAGTTATAGGTACAAACAATAAGTGGATTAGTTATCGGAAACATAGAACAGAACAGAACAGAATTGTATTTCAGCTTGTACATAAGCATACCTCGTTGATACATACATTGTATAATAACATATATGTATAATGGTCACATAACATGCAAACATCTCATATATACGAACAGAGCAAAATATCACACAATAGAGTTCTTTACGTAGATTAAACATTGCAATGCAATATACTTGTATAAGGTTTTTAAAGATGACATTAGTCATAATTTCTTTACAAAAATTAGTGCAGAAGATATTTGTTTTGTTATTTATCACAAAGTAAGTAGAAGTTTTGAAATGAGCTTATACTGTATTTCCAGCTAACAAAATTCGTCTTTCAAGAGCAGACTTGATATACTTGGTAAGGTTGTTGAGTATAATTTCGTTAGTAGACTGCATCAACTGACAAAATTTTACAAAACCAGGTCTTTTATAGTAATACTTTTTTATATATTGCTTTCGTAAATCACTGAAACTTGAACAAATCATGATAAAGTGAAATTCATCTTCAATATCTCGCTTCTCACACATCTCACAATATCTTTCATTTCTCGGTATATTATCTCTACCATATCTACCCGTTTCTATTTTGAGAGGATGAGAAGACAGTCTTAATTTTGTTAAATAAAATCTTAGGCTTTTAGGTAATATATCCAAATATGGTTCAATTTCAAAATTCTGAAATGTTTGTGTAACCATGGTAACCAGGGTTTCATATTGCTAAAGTGTAGTTAGCTTTAGTTTTATGGATCCATGGCTACATATAATCAGAATGATTGTCATCTGCTTTCATGTATATCTCATTATATCACGTATGCATTAGAGTATGAGAGCATGATTGAGAGAGAGATAGTTGAGATGCACGAAATTACATTTACACATGCTTTGCACGGACTTTCTCTCTATCGTCTTCCTATGCGTTCCCGCTGTCTAAGCTCCATGCGCTCCAGTCCATCTTGATGGCAACATCTTGATATTTAGTTATATAGATAATTTATAGTTACTTGCACTTTGTTGTCACACGACAACAGGTTTAATAATTTGTAATAAGTCAACTATATCCCATGTGACTGGTAAGTACTGAGCGAAGTCTGTATTGAATGTATTTAGTAAGTTTACTCTGTTTCGGTATCGCGCGGCTATGTACTGTTGAAACCTCTAAATTGTTACAGACACCAATAGTTAGTTAGTGTATTGTTTCTTATTTATATTACAGGCTTTTTCCCCATTAATAAACTTCATCGAACTTGCTCGGGAGTTGACTATTTCCTTACCCCGGTTTACATTTGTATGAAAACAAAACACCACTGGTAGCGACGTTTTCGCTCCAAGTTTGGATAAAACAATATATAGCTCTTCTTTTAAAAACAAAATGAAAATATTTAGGGTTAACATTCGTCTGATTTTGCCAAACATCTGCGAAACCATAATCTTCTAACAAAGATTTAACATTAGTGACCCAGTTCTTTTTACCACGCTTGCAGTCTTCTAATAACATATTGTATACAGTAGATAGAATAATATTTTCAGTTGTAACAAGTTTAAACCAATACTTTAAAATTATAGTGTATCGATTTATATACAGAGGGTATCTACCGAATTCTCCATATATACCAAAAGAGGATGTACTTTTCTTAAGATGCAGCAAGTTCTTGTAAAATTTTAGGTGTATTCTCTCATAGCGTAGTGGATAAGTCGTCGGGCCATGAGGAAGTATAACATCGGAGAACATTTTATTAAGCGCGGGTTCGAGTCTCGCATCAACCTAAAACATTTTGTTTTGCTGAAAACATATTCTGGATTCTATAATTACTTAGTTTTATATTTTGATTGATTTTTACCATTTTGTTTTGTTTTCAGGGCATTTGTTCTTTTATTTCCAATTTCATTTCAACCAGCATGCATTTTTATTGTTATCTATCTACCATGAAACATCTCTAAACAGGACACCCCAAAAATAAGTCATTGTTGGCTGTTAAGGCAGCAGCATAATTTAAGAAAAACGTAATGCAAAAAGCTCCCTTAAAAACATTCTGTATTAGTTTTGTTCTGCATTAAGCAGCCACCTGTCTAAAGGGTTCACTTTCGAGTGATCGGTTCATAGATGTTTTATTGCAATTTATTCCATCTCAATGTAATTACGTTTCTCTCTCACTGGCAGTGTCCGTCAACTTCATTATCACCAGTGTCCGATGTCAGGTCTATTATGAAGTTTTAAATTATTTCATCTATAGTATTGTCTGATGCCCAGTATGTCCTTTTAATGTCCTCAACATGAGTAGTACATTGATGAACATGTGTATAAATGCTCAGCATAATTATACAGTATGAATTGAAATAATGCTTTACAATTCATTCAAGATTAAAAAAAGATTTAGGTCGACGCGGGATTCGAACCCTCGCTTAATAAAAAGGTTACTATCCCAATGCTTTTTGCGTACCTAGACTTTACCTTCTGCGCTAAACTGCTGACAACAATGCTGCCTTCATTTTTATCTAATGTACTAAACTCGGCTGTTTAAAAACGGCACGAGAACATGCGGAATGCTGTTCTCCCTAAAATTAGACTCTGCTGACCTTTTGACACGTCAAACCTAGTTGTTTGACTAATCCAGTCTATTAAAGTCCCTTATAAACACATACATTTAAACAATCCATTATTTGCTGATGTCACGAACATTTCAAATCAAAAAGTTACAGTATTTCATTCAATTAACGGTCAAAATGCTCTAGATAACTGATATATTGTGATTCATTTCAGTTGATTCACGAACTTCACCACATCCTTTATGAAGGACAGTGAATAGGAAAAAATCCAGACTTTATTAGATAAACGCTGTTTGCAATAGCTTGTTTCCTATATTCAAAGGATTAAAGACAGATGTCGGAGTTTGATGTGTTGCCAAATTACTATTACCGCAAAAATGCTTAACGTTTAATAATAATAATAACTACAGTAAAAACTCGATGATTCGATATTACGAACACTCAAATACGTACAATTAATTATCAATAACACAGGTGGCAGCTTAATACCGGGTAAAGGTCGTGCAGAAAGTTCCTCTAGGAGCTTTCTGCACGACTCTCACGCTGCATTAAGCAGCAACCTACCTTAGTACGTAAATGTGTACTGGAGTTTGTAGAAACATAAATGAGCTATTCTTAAAAAAGAATGAAGAAATCTGAACCTCTGTTTACACCATATAAAAATTGTTGTAGATTGAAATATAAAATAATTCCATGGCAACGTAAACCAATCCCCGTCCATCACCTACATGAATTATCACACAGAAGAAGGATTAACCTTTTACTTAATGAATATTTATGTGAAAAACCAATTAATGAATATTAATTACAGTTGAACATTCTTGAAATTCAATGGACCATAAAACTGAGGTTCGAGTCATTCTATTTCCAATCTGAGCAATTTCTCAAGCTCACAACTTAATGCAGGTCATAAGTAATACTTAAAGCTCCAATGGGAGCTTTCAGCACTACTTTCGACCTGCATTAAGCTGTCACATGTGTGTCTAGATATGCATAGTGATACGTTTTAGAACAAGTGTGTGTTTCAAAGTTTTGAAGAAACGAACATTTAGTTCGCGATATCTCGAAGTTCCGGTTATCCGAGTTCGAATTATCGAAGTTAAATCGTACATGATATTTTATAGTGTCATATGAACAAGAGAAAGTTTGACCCCTTGCAAACATTATAGAATCAGATCTATATTATTCCAAAAGCAAACAGAGTAGACCCTGATCATACGGGTAATGTAGGGGACAGTGTGATCTGGGTCTACTATATTTGCAAAGGCATTCCGGTTGTCAAAAGGCAACTCTGTCTAGTCAAGGGTTAAACAAAAGCAAACACACTAATGACACAGCAACAAACTTTTATTATACTTACCAATTACAGTTTACATCTGGTTAAACAAAAATAATGAAGTACAACAGGAAATGGACAATAGGAAATGGACAATACTTACGAAGTGGAAACATGTTGTTTTCTCTAAACCCATTTTCTCCTACTGACGCCTTTTTGCGTATCTGTAAAACTCATTTGTTGAAACCATTGTGATAAAAAGAGCATTTGCTCCATAGGAGTAAATGCTCTATTTATCACAATGGTTTCACAAAACTACACAATTCTAAAATTCTCATTTTCTATAGTTAATACTCCTTTTCGGTAGATTAATTCAAAGAGGTTGGGTCTGGAGGTAATGAGCTAATTAACCCTTATCTCGGTATTTACGATCTGACTCGCATTTGCAAACAGCTTAGACCCAGATGAGATGACGATTAGTTCGGTGTTAAATCCAGATCCAAGTTTTTGCCGCTCGGCCCACAGTTTCTCAAAAGCTTGACCGAATCAAGAGCAGTCAAATGCATCAAAATGCAGGAAGATTTGGCTATAGCAGACACTGTTGATACACATCATCATGATTTCCTACAAGGACCGTCTGATAAGGGTGTACAGCAGAACCAGTCGTAAGGGGTCATTCATGTATTGAACATAGGAGTCCCAAGCACATGGCTGCTTAACCTTTAGCCTGCTGTGGGCGGATGAGTGAATACCTATGCAAACAGTTTTGATCCAGATGAGACGCCGAGTGACTCGGCGTCTCATCAGGATCCAAACTGTTTGACACTCTGGTTGCATTTTGGTAGACATATTGATTAGAGCTTGAAGTTTAAAAATGTAGTAGGTGAAAATATCTGTTAATATAATTTGCTCAGGTTAATGAATGACAAAGGTAATGCATAAAGCTCCTACAATAGCTTTCTGCATTACTTTTGACATGCATTAAGTTACCAATTGTCTTACTGACCCATGATTAGACCTCTTTTTTGATGACCGCTTATGACAGATTCTATTGTACTGTGTTTGCGAAAGGGCTAACCTTCAGCCGATAGCAGTGAAATCGTGGTAACATAAGAAGACAGTTTGGATCCATCGTAATTCAAAATGTTTGAAACTCAGTAACTCGGTTAACCCTTTTCTTGTTGAAATCATGTAAAAATATTGTCATCATGGACGCTTATTAGTTGAATTTGTACATGGGCCTTTTTGGTATTAGTACAAGTACAAGTTCTTAAAGATCTATTATAATTTCATTGGCAAACAGAGCAAACTCTGATCAGACAGCCCCTTATAAGACGTCTGATATTTGTCTTCTCTGTTTGCGAATGCATGAAAAGGCATTTATATGAAGGTAATGATTAAACGGGAAGAAATCGAAGAGAATTTATACAAATAACATTTTCTGTCGACAACAATCTGTAACGCACACTAACGGGCAATTATTTTTACACACACTCACATACGGAACGTAGTCAAATCTTTAGTTCTCTCAATTAACCGTATTTAGTTTCCTCTCTATGCCTTAATAGTGCTATGATAAGATGACTCCACTTGTGGCCACTTGTGGCGCCATGGCCGACACGGACGATATGTGCGACTCGGGCGACTTAGGCGGCATCGGCGACACGTGACCTGCTCTTACAAATCTCTTGTTTCGTGGCATGTCCGTATACGCAGGCGGGGCATCATTTTGATTTCTGAAATTTAATAACATGTGTGAAATGTTACTTTCTCTTGATCATCAACGCTTTATTGATGAATGATTTATTTGATCTAGGGATGGTTGCCTTAACATTTTATGTGAAATAACAGGATTAGGTAAGGGTAGTTTAGTTTGGATCCTGATCAGTCATTTTTATTAATTGTATTTACTGTTTCCTTTGTATCTTTCCAGTTTTTCACCACATATAAGATACTATTCCAATAAAGTCTTAAGGTAGTGAGTCGTGATCACTGATCAGTACCAGGGGCCTACAATATAGGGTAATGAGTGACTAACGGTCTGTAGCAGGCTCGTCCAAAAACTCATGCCATGCTTACCCAAAATGCACTTGTACTTGCTAAAAGTGTACTTGTATATTTTACGCAAATTTAGGGGAATTGTTTTGTATTTATAAAAACCCTGTAATTAGTGACTTACGGCGTGGGTCGCTTTAACCTCCAAATCAAAACCAAAGCTGTCAGGCCTAACACAACCAGACCAGACACTGTTACGGCCACTATCAGTGTAACGTTGTTGCCAGACACGCCATATTCTACATCCTGTGTGTCTTTTGTATCGCTACAGCCTGTAATATAAGAAAGTAATCCCTCGATAATCCGAACACTCACATACAGTTAAACTTCGATACCTCGAACTTCAAGGGACCACACACATGAGTAAGAGGTAACCAAGTTCGAGTTATCCGATTTCTGATTTAGATAATTTCTTAAGTCTTCAGATTAATGCAGGTCTAAAGTAATGCGTAAAGCTCACGTAGGAACGTTCAGCATTATTTTAGACCTGCATTAAGCTGACACACATGATTCTAAATATGCATAGTAGTACATATTAGAGCAATTCTGTATTGTAAGTTTTGGAAGTACTGAACGTTTAGTTCGAGTTATCGGAGTTCGATATATCGAAGTTGAACTGTAAATACCATTGGCGGTATTCAACATTTGCTCTAGGAATATTCATGTCCAAAATAATGAAATCATATGAAAAATTAACAGTTTATTTATTATTGGGTTATGAATAAGGGAATGGTTTACCATGGCAACAACTTTGGAATGAGAATTATATACAGTGAAAACACATCGAACACTGAAATACGTATCATTATTGATCTTTAGCACAGATGGCAGTTTAATGCAGGGTGAAAGTCATTCAGAAAGCTCATATAGCTATTGAATCAAATTTATATTATTTCAAAAGCAAACAAAGACTCTAATCAGACGGCTGCCACCTTAACTTGGTCTGCTCTGTGTGGAAAGGCATTAAAAGGCGCATCTATGAAGTTAAACGGGTTAATAAAACATCTGCCAAGCATGATAAAGTTGTTTTGTCATTACAGTAAAACCCCTCTGAACCGGAATAGTTGTAGAGAATAATGTAGATACTTTAACGCAGGTTGCTGCCTAATGCAGGATTAAAGTCATACTAAAAGCTCCTAAAAGGAGCTTTCTGCACTACTTTCACCCTGCATTAAGCTGTCACCTGTCTCCAATACCGATATTTATACTAAAATACTGTATAAGGACAATAGAAGTGCCTGGCATGTACATGTACATGTGTCGGGCGTGTCTCTATACGCCTATATAAGAAGTGTATGGCACTAAGAGTACATGACTCACCTTCGGACCACTCGTACAAGGATTTGTCAGGTCAGCATGTGTTGCATGACTCGGGCGTTTGCCTGTGACCCTTCAAGTGGCACTTTCCGTCAATGAAACATCTGTCTTTCTGAACATTAAAATAACAAACTAATTGTTACAAATACAAAGTACAATAAAACCGGGTTTAACCGGACGTTCTGATATGGAACGCCGTAGCTGTCTCCTGTTGTCACATTCCTTCTTATCTTGTTCAAATTCAGGCTTGTCATGTCTAAAAACCGTGTCACTATGTCGAAACACTCTGTGAACTTGTTTACAGAATGTCTTATTATGTGCAACACCTATGTTATTATGTAGCAAATAAGTATCATCTTGTTAAAGAGCATTGTGAACTTGTCTGTATAATATGTTATCATGTTAAGTAGCAATGTGAAATTGTCGATATAATATGTGATCATGTTGAATATACGTGTTGTCTTGTCCATATGTAGTGTTGACTTGTCCAGTTTATGTCTTATTATGTTAAAGGCTATGTTATTATGTTACAAAAATTGGACAAGTCAACACTACATATTGACAAGACAACACGTGCGTTGAACATGATAACATAATATATAGACAAGTTCACATTGTTCTTTCACTAGATGAAACTACTTTGTTACATAATAACATAGTATTTTAACAGAATAAGACCTAAGTTGGACAAGTCAACACTATATATTGACAAGACAACACATGCTTTTAACATGATAACATATTATGTAGACAAGTTCACATTGTTCTCTAACAAGACGAAACTACTTTGTAACATAATAACATAGCAGTTTAACATAATAATACCTAAAATGGACAAGTCAACATTACATATTGACAAGACAACACGTACGTTTAACATTGTAACATATTATATAGACAAGTTAGCATGGCTCTTTAACAAGATGAAACTACTTTTTTGACATAATAACATAGCAGTTTAACATAATAAGACATACATTGGACAGTTCAACACTACATATTGACAAGACAACATGGGCGTTTAACATGATAACATATTGTATAGACAAGATCACATTGCTCTTGAACAAGATGAGACTACGTTGCAACATAATAACATAGCCGTTTAACATGATAAGACACAGTGTGGACAAGTCAACACTATATATTGACAAAACACAACGTGCATTTAACATGATAACACTTCGTATAGACAAGTTCACATTGCTCTTTAACAAGATGATACTACTTTTTAACATAATAACATAGCCGTTTAACATGATAAGACAGAGTTTGGACAAGTCAGCACTATATATTGACAAAACAGCATGTGCACTTAACATGATAACATGTCGTATAGACAAGCTCATGTTGCTCATTGACAGGATGAACGTGCTTTGTAACATAATAGCATATGTCACAGACATAGTAAGACACTGATTAAACAAGTTAACACGACAGTTAGACAAAATAACACAAAAATGCGACATAATAGCACAGTTTTTCAGCATAATAGGAAGCCGTATGGACAAGACAACACACTATTTTGACAAACATGCTCTAGACAAGATAACTTCACTTTTTAACATAATAACAATACATTTTAACATAACAAGGCGTTGTTTGAACAAGTCAACACCACATATTGACAAAACAACACATGCATTTACCATGATAACATATCATATAGACTAGTTCACATGGTTTTTTAACAAGATGAACCTACTTTGTAACATAACAACATAGCCGTCGTCCATAACAACACAATTCACGGGCAAGTTAACACGGCGCTTTGACATACTGACATGGCGTTTCGAGATGACAGCATTGAAATAGACAAGTTTACACAGCACTTCGACATAATAATATGACGTTTAGACATGATAACACTGAATTTGAACAAGACAAGAAGAAATTCGACGACAGGAGACAGTTACGGCGTTCCATATTCTGACATAGTCTATAACGGGATCTCTTGTTCTTTTTTCTTTCGCAATTTGGTACTCAGCGTAAACCAATCATATAAGGTGTTATTGAAACTGGACAACTCTTTAAAAACCGGTACATGTATTTATTGTAATTTGCAAACAGTATAGACCCTGATCAGATGAAATCATATAGTATATCTCTGGTCAGGGTCTGAATTATTTGCCATTTAAATCTCCTTGCAAGTTTAAGCTTTTCACACTGAGTGGACTCTATAGTTAAAGACTGGCGAGTTTTTCCATTCTAATAAATCAGTGCTGAAATATTGAAACGGCATTTGCACTACATCTCACCATACAATTCGCGACCGGAATGGCATTTGCAAATAGTTTGCACCGAGACGAGACACCCGGGTCTCATCAGGATCAAAACTACTTGGCACTCAGTTCAAAATTGCGTTCGAAGCAGAACCAGAACAAAAGATATAGCGCGGTAAGGGGTTACTGTATCTGGAATCAGTCATAGGGGTATGGACCGCTTCATGGGGGTCTATTATGTACTATATATAATAACAAGGGCTCAAACTAGCAGAACCGATATCCGTGTACCACGAGTACAAATATGGCTGTAACTCTTACAATTTAAATGATAATTTCGTAATTCTTTCGGCTATTGAAAGCCAATATATCTTTCCATCAAATATAACGGTAACTGATGAACAAGTATCAATTAAACAATAATTTTCTCAAAATTTCACGTGTTTTTGGGGTCATTGACAAACGGTCGTTCCAACCGGTTTCACTATATCACAGCAATAACCTGGCAATTTGCAGTTAAAAAATGGCGTGGTCCAATAAAACGAACCAATTCTATCACCCACCTTAAATTTTTAGTCCCCAGCATCAAAAGAATGATGTAAAACTACAAAGTTTTGTCAGTTTGCTTCAAATCGTCGAGGAAGGGGCCATTGTACGTGACGTCACGGATTTTCCAACTTTTCCTTCGCTCATCCAATGAAATGGCTCCATTCAAATTTGTTGCAAAATGGCACCATCCGAAAAAAAAACATAACGGCAGACGAAAAGGCCGCTGTTGCTAGTTGCTTACTTATTTAGAGGACACAACAAATGGAGATTGGTGATATAATCGGGTTGTTTTATCGAACCACGCCATCTTTTGAACTAAAAATCGCCAGGTTATGGCTGTGATATAATGAAACCGGGTTGAACGAACGTTTGTCAATGACCCAGAAAACACGTGAAATTTTTAGAAAATCATTGTTGGATTGATAATTGTACATGAGTACATACTTGTACATACCGTCATAAGATTATATTTATTTGATAGTAAAATATATTGGCTTTCAATAGCCGAAAGAATTACAAAATATTTGAAATTGCAAGAGTTACATTCATATTTGTACTTGTGGTACACGGTTGTCCATTCTGCTAGTTGGAACCCTTGTTATTATATAGTACATATAGACCCACATGAAGCGGTCCAGACCCCTGTGGAACCAGCCAGTTTGGGATCGTATCTGCGACCACTCGTTTGTAGTAAAACCGGATACCAGAATGGTTGAAAACGACGCAACATAATTATCATCCAACTGACAAATTTTTTTAACAGACATACCATGTTCGCATTATTTCAAACTTTGACTGCATCAAGACAGGTCTTCATGAAATAGACCGGGCGGAGCGACAGCAAAGCCCGTCTATGTCATGAAGACTTGTCTGGTGCAGTCTAACCGATTTAAGTTTTCCAGAATACCTACCTGGACAGCCCTACAGTCATGCGAAATTATATCCAGATTGGACGAGAAATAAAAAAAGGTTACAGCTTATTACCCGCATATACCTAACCTTTTGGTTGGCATTCGGTTAGGGCAAATAAGTGAATGATAAACAGTGTTGATCCAGATCAGATACATTGATAAAACGTGAGACTCAAATTACACTCAAACACGAGCCCTACAATCCTGCAAAATTTGATCCAGATCGGATAAGAAATAAAAAGGTTACAGCCTATTACCCGCCTAGTACCCAGAAAAGGCAGCTCTCTTGGGAGAGCTCCGCCTGCCAGACTATATGTAATTGAACATAAACATAAGAATAAAAATTACTCAGAAACCGCAGCCCTACACTCATGCCAAATTTGATCCAGATCGTATAAGAAATAAGGAAAATGACAGCCTATTACTCGCCTATTACCCAGAGCGATCTGTCTTGGGAGAGCTCCCGCTCTAAACCTAAACGTAATTGAACATACACGTAAGAATAGCATTTACTCAGGAACAATAGCCCTACGATCATGCCAAGTTTGATCCAGATCTGTTAATAAATACAAGAAAGTTACAGCCTATTGCCCGCCTGTTACCCAGAGGGAGCTCTCTTGGGAGAGCTCCCACTCCTAAACTGAACGTAACTGAACATAGACGTAAGAATGAAAATTACTCAGTAACGATAGCCACACAACCATGCCAAATTTGATCCAGATAGGATAAGAAATAAGATAAAGTGACAGCCTATTACCCGCCTATTACCCAAAGGGAGCGCTCTTGTGAGAGGTCCAGCTCCCAAACTATACGTATTTCAACAAAAGCTGAAACTATATTAACATATAGCATAGCGGGGGTCCAAACTAGTAGGAAATGTATCATTTTAGTAATTATACGCAAACAGCTTGGCACCAGATCACTTACGGTATCCAGTAAGTAAGGGTGAAACGATTAATCGCGATGTGAATTGAACCGCGATCTTTTGCCCTCGATTCGGTTCGGTTCAATTCGGTTCAACCACGAAGTAAATACAGACGGAGTGGCATCGAGTCGATCTGGTCAAAAATGCTGTCGTTCAAAATTAATCAACCAATCAGAGCGCAGCATCTTATTGTTGACGAAGGACGCCATTGAGGAAAAGCGTGAAATTGCTCGCAAATTTAAGACGATTTCACCTGTATTGAAGTCTCGAATCGATAGACTTTTTGTGTGAAAGTGTTTGGTAAGTATTAATTTCTTTCATGGGTCCTTGTTTATGGTGCAAAATATTTTAGTTGATGGTTTTTTCGGAGACGGAAATGAACCTGTTATTTTCAGTGCGTCTGAACTGTTGACAAAATGGCGGCAATGGTCGAAAAATTAGTTTAGCTTTCATATGGTTTGATAATAAAAGTAAGTTTATTGAAATATGTGGTTGCTTATACTTAGTCCAGTGCTTCTGAAGACTATGAACTAATGCATGGTCCATATTTAATCGAAAATTGTGTAGAGATTACGTGTAAACTTAGCTGTGAAAATGACGATTTTTAGCTATATTGCCATTTCACTGAGGATCGCTTTCCTAATACCGTGGAATCGGGAAACACTAAGGCTTACTTCTCGTATATTATTTTCATTCAACGTGAGTTGTGATGAAATGCAAATATGTTGAATTAATGCATGGTATATTTTTTTAAACGATTAATTGGTCGATACTCGTATAATCGTGGATTGAAAAAGAGAGATGTACAGTCAAATTTTAAAGTGGTTTTGAAAAAAATACCATAGAATTTATACATTGTTTGTGACAAATGAGTAATTATTTTCAGTTAGTAAGTGTGGAAAAGGAACCTAAATAGTCTGTGGTCAGTAATCAGAGCAGACCCCCTGATCAAACAGTCTCTTTTTGAGCAATCTGATTTGAATAGCAAAGGTGTTCTATTCTGTTAATTTGTGAATGCTGGAATGGTCCATCATTGTTTAACTGTAGATTTTATTCATTATAATTATAGACTTAAATTTGCTAGATTATTTTGCTTAATAAACAGTGAAGACTCTGATCAGAGTGTTGTTTTTTAGCTATTGTGTCATTTTTACCGCACACCGTCTGGGTCTACAGTGTTTTAAATGTCAGTACTCTTGATTCCTGCGTTCAAAGATTTTAACAATACAAAGTAACAAATAAGATTGCATGAAAATAAATTGTTTAGACATTTTGAGACTTTATTATTACATTACCAACCCAGTCTAAATACTGCTAATTTGCAGAATAGACCTAGGAAACGATCAAATGTGCCAGGTCAGTAAATCCCCTATGTTATCAGCAGGGGTCAAGGGTCAGTGATCACAACTGCCATCTATCACACACTTCCTTATCAACAAAGCGATTAATTATTACGCAACAGGAAAGCTTTCAAATGAGACAAACACCAAACAATGTGCCAATTATCTAAAGTTCTGATTTGTTATTTTTCCAAAAATAGAAAAAAAACTATTCTGACTAATTAGATCTATAGTTAGGCATAATTAAACCCCAACGATTGAGATATATTTAAAAAAAATAGATAATGGTGAATTCTAGTTCTAAAGATAGTTTAGATTTATATGATCTAGATCTATCCTAAAACACTTTTACTGGATCTGCTACGGTACTGTACATCCATTTTACAACACATAAATGACCCCAACGGGACGGTATATCTTAATTAATATCTAGATCTTCTTTAAATAGAACGAGAATTAAAAATTCAAATGCTGTTGATCTAAAGTATTCGACATATCAGGTGTGTCCAACAAATAAAGAAATCTCCCAATTTCGAAAAGTTCAGCTGGAAATTTATACGGGCATTCCTTTAAGCCTCATATAAACCTGCTTTTACGCATTTGCAAATGGAGTAGACCCAGGTCAGACGGCTCCTATAGGAGTTGTCTGATCAGGGTCTGCTCTGTTTGCTTATGGAATTTGAAAGATCTGTTTCTCATTTTTATTTAAAAATGGCTACCATGTTCCACCTTCGGTTATAACTGTTCTGTCCTTGAATATTCAGTAGGTATTGACATTTGGAATAAACATAGAATAGGGAAAGGGGTAAAAGGGTATGGTACTCCATATACCCAGATCAGCCTTCTTCTAAGGTGTAAGACCTGATCAGTCTTCAAAATTTGACTATTTCCCAGCTTGAAAAACAATGTTGAACTGGATATGTCTTTCGGATACAGTGATCTGGGGGTATACCGTTTGTAGTGCTGTAAGACATATTTTCTTAAATAATTTTGTTTCTTGTTTCAGACACACCAGAATCGGACACTTTCCTGGCAGAATTGTTGTCACCCACATTCTTTCTGTTAGACGACGAAAGTCTGAATATATAGGTGGCAGTCAGGCATTAGCTCCATATCCAGGAAATACACGTCGGCATATCTTGTTGCCTGATATTGACAATGTTCATAATATGATAAATGGAAGGAGTCTGTATGTTTCTAATTTGGTGATATAACCTTTGCCATTTCGCTCTTTTGCAAGCAGAAAGGAAAGGGTTAAACAGTGTCATCATTTGCAAAGTGTCTGAAATGTGTTAGTGTCGATGCACTTTTTATGTTCTGTGCATAGTGTAAATATGGATTAACTAGTCTCTATGTTTCTGCTGGGAATACCTGTATACAAACATATATTAACTCATTTGTGAGTACAATTCGGTTTATCTCCCAGCACCTCTCCATTTTTTCATCATAATTGAAGTTTTATTAAATGTTTGTATCAACATTTCTGAAGTTTGATATACAGCTCATCAGACCTTGTCACTTGCACTTTTACATGATTCTTAACTTTGAATAAATGGAGAGAAAAAATTCACTGCATGATTTAACCTAATTCACTTGTGTTCATCATCATTTTTTCTCTTTACAGAGTTCTAGGCAGCAACCATATGGTTGAGAGATAAAAAGTTGAATTGTTTTCCCACCCCGTCTCATGAGTTCTCATTAGAATCACCATGACGGGCCAATTCTAATTCTAATGAGTACTCACAAGATAAGGTTTAGAGGAGAAGATATACGCAGTTATCTGCAGCTCTGTCTTTCTCCAAATATTTATAATATTTATGCAAATGAATAAATAAGAATTTGTTTACTTTGTGAATAACAATACATGTATTGAAACTATTGGGTCTCATGTTTCATTTATCCCTCACTAACCTTTACTAACACTAACCATGAATGATTGCATGTACATTATACCCTGCTCCTTTTGAATAAAAAAAACCCCTTTACTCCATAAATACGCCTTTGCAAACAGAGTAGACCCAGATCAGACGGCTCCTAAAAGAGCCGTCTGATCAGGGTCTGCTCTGTTTGCTTATGATATAATATATATATGGTTCTACAGTTTCTGCCATGGCCAAAACTTCCAAGTGTTGTTTTAGCAATAAATATAATCATGTTTTGTTAGTTTATAAAATCCCTTCAATGTGCCACGTTCCGTTTTTCATTACATCTATTTTGTACATGCATATTCGATAGGTTTTGAATTTTGGCAGCATAGAACAGATGAAGGATTTTAACCTTTTCATTCTCATCAATGCGTAGGGCCTGCTCTGTTTTCTAATGGAATGTGATAGGTCTCACTGTTTGTTTACTTTCTTAAAAAGCTACAATGCTGCGCCTTCCATATTTTATTATAACTATAAACCGGCCATGCATATTCGATAGGTTTTGAATTTTGGCAGCATAGAACAGATGAAGGATTTTAACCTTTTCATTCTCATCAATGCGTAGGGCCTGCTCTGTTTGCTAATGGAATGTGATAGGTCTCACTGTTTGTTTACTTTCTTAAATAGCTACAATGTTGCGCCTTCCATATTTTATAACTATAAACTGGCCATGACTGTTGAACACAAACGTACGTGTAGGTTAACAGGTGACATGAAAAAGGAACCGTGTTTTCCAGTTGTGCTTATGTTTTACGTAGGGTTTCTAATTTGATCATTTCAATGTCATCCTGACACTAATTTTTTAAACTATTACATGATGAATATTATTTTTCAGATTCCTGTAAGTTTTCCAGATCTGTATAAGGTTATTTTTCTCATGAATGGCGATTCGTTTCTGTCACCTTCGTGCAAACTGCTTGGTGCAACAGCTGGCGATTAAAAAAAACAAATAGGATTTTAACTCTTTTTTTATACTATATTTGATATATTCTAACATCAATTCCAAAAAATCTAAAGATTATAGGATCTTTTCATGATGTGGTTTCTTGTTCGTGTGTGTGTGTTCTGTATTTTTCACTCGTCCATCATTCAGCTTCATTTCGCAACATTTTAACTCGTTACAAAATATTGCAACACGCATATTGAAAACTGACAATTCCATAAAATGAAGATGAATGTCTAAGCTGTCTAACAAAACCATTTATACAAAACTCCGACGATATGTAATGAATGTAGAGAAACTTACGCAGATATTGGTGACATTTTTAGGGTTTCGGCTTTTGCCGAAATCCTTATAAAATGGATTGCGACTCAAACTATGGCGGAAAACCCTATTGCACGAGCTCTACCTAGCGGGAATCCCCCTAAGAGAATACGCGCATGTGCAGTGCTTGACTTACAATCCGGTTCCGGAATCTTACAAAATATTTATAATGAAATATGGAAGGTGGATCCATTAGCAAACAGAGCAGACCCTGATCCTATGGGAGCGAGCTGTCTTATCTGGGTCGAATATGTTTGCAGAGTCATGAAAACAAGTTTATATGAGGGAAATTAAGGGTTAAATAGACTTCTTCTGTTCTTCACATCAGAAGCTACAGTATAAAGGTTAGATCAACAGCACTGGTGGTCAGTAGTGCAGGGCAACTGTTACATCATGCTAAAATCTCTCGAGGTCATACGCTTAACTCTTTGCATGCTAGCGGCGAAACTGTGATTACCTATGCAAACAGTTTGGATCCAGATGAGAGGCCACATAATTCTGCGTCTCATCAGGATCCAAACTGTTTGTCATATTGACCATATTTTTGCATAAAATGAAAGAAAGTTTATTGAAGAATTGAAGCAGACGGCAATTGTTGCAAACGAAAAATCACCCAGCACTGTAAGGATTAAGCAAGCTGTAGAGATCTGTAATATCGTCTGCTTCAGGTTTGTCATCATTTGAATTTCTAAAAGATCAGTTTTAGGCATTTTGACCTAAGGCAAAATTGTCACAAGTTGTAAACAGTTTAGATTTTGGTCAAACAGTTTCTTGGTATTAGATCTGAATCCAAACAGGGTGTCCCACTTTAAAAAGGAGAAAGGCAAACAAAATGAGACAAAGCACTTTCTTATTTTTTAATTTATATACATTTCATCATTTATTGATTTACGTGTCAGGCTTATAGTATCTTATAGTGTCTTATAGTATCTTATAGTAATGTATGTAATTTATTTCTTATTCATATCATTTATTTCTATGACGCCGGTTACTGATCAGGGTCTGTAGTGTTTATTACAACACTAACTGTAATTTGCACGTATGACTATAATTTAGTTTTAATTATATCATTTATTGATATACTTGTTACATGTATGATGCTGCAAATAGCGAAGACCCTGACCAGTTGTGGTAACTGATCGGGGTATGTATTGTTTGCAGCACAGACTCACAAACTGGCCCTGAACAGACTCACACTCGCAGTCTCCTCAGGAAAAAGTAAGAAAATACAATGCAATCACACGCAAAGACAAAGTATAGGCATGGATAAACTATTCTATGAACTTCAGGGTCTTTTCTGTTTGCAAAAGCATAGAAAGGCTTATTTTTGCTCAGACCAATTGTACCCGATATGGAACCCTGAAATCGTCTTTACTATATAATATAAAGTGAAACAATATTATGTGTCTAACAACCCATATACCAATGGGAGGTTTTACTTCAAAATTTCACCCATGATAAGCTGTCAACCTTGATGTGAAGATTTTCTTAAAGAATGTAATTATTGCTCTGACCATTTTACCAGAGTTATGGGACTCTGAAATTTTCTTCACTGTATAACACATAGTCAAAAGTGCTTGATATATAGAGGCACTATTGTTAGGCGGAGGGGTGCATCAGTGTCTTGGAAACATGCCATGCTAAGTTGAAATATATTTGTTACTTTATAATTTGTCATATTGTTAATATCACCCCACAGTATATTTGGCAATTATTTGTAGGGTATTTAGAATCACAAGGAAATATATGTCTAAAATTGGTTGAAGTGTATATATGGATTAGTGAATGATGCATGCTAATTACTGTTATGGTCCACCAGATAGTAGCAGAAGTATGACCCTTACTTTCAAATAATGGAGTGATGGCTCTATACTACATTCAACATCAATTTTGGCTCTATTTGCACAAAGTGGCAAGTTGAGCTATTGGAATCGCCCTGTGTGTGACATGTTCATAAAACAATTATTTAAATGTCTTCCAAACTACTGACATGATTTTCAGAAAAATCCACAGCAAACAATCAATATAATATATATTATGTCCGAAACCTTCAGTACTGTCAGTACTTTGATTTTATTAAAAATTGGCGATCGCCTCACTATAAAATCAGTAACCGAGAGCTCGATATCGATTATTTTAGCGATAACGATGTACAGGTAAGCGACGACAAGTGTTTCAGTACATTGTATCGGTTTATAGTTCGATGCCACTCCGTCTGTATTTACTTCGTGGTTCAACAGATCTAATTTTCGATTCGATTTTTATTATAAAAGGCTTGTTTCATAATGACTGGTAGCGAAATGAAACTAACCTATGAAAATTCGCCGTGAAAGTCGAAATACTTGGTTTTCCCGCATTAGAGCTGTCAAAACAAACATACTCATCGAATTCTGATAGACCCAAATCGATTGGATGAAGGCCAACTGTTTTAGCCAATCAAATAACACGTTGCAATCGTTGCACTTAGTCAGATCGTCTGGGCGCTTTATTCAAGCGTCTTTGTGTTCTCTCAAAATGTCGGGTGCTGAAGCTGTCAATCTACGTGCTACCCCGAAAAACTATCGCTCCAAAATGTGGAGATTTCAACACAAATAAACCAACATGTAAGATTATTTTACAAATATTCTCTGCCACACAGGAAATACGACAAATCTGTCATATCATATGGAACGGAAACACGGTATTGCAATTTACATTTCGTCTTCTTCCAGTAAACTTGGTTGCAAATTTGTGTATGCTGAAAATTTATGAAGCTGTGTATTGATAATTGGCTAAAATATACTCGCAGCAATGTGTAGTGCGTTTTGCTCTGAGACAGGGAGATGTCATATCTCTCTTCAACTGATAGCTATCTGTATCAGATGAAGAGAGACATAACATCTCCAAGTGCTCAAATTCTTTTTTCAGAAAAACTTACATGTTCTACAGAGTTAGGCTGTTTAGTCAATTAGACAATAAGCCAAGACTGATTACGTTAGTGTTACCATTTTGCTTGGTTTTAGTGACCAGTTAATATGAAATAGGCACAGCCTATAAGCGAGCACAGCTGCCAAACGCATTCAACTAAATAAAATGAAAGTATTTGATGATTTATACACCAGATTCTAAAAGTAACAGAACAATAAACGAATACAGTACACCTTGATAAAAGTTGAAAGCACAACAAGAAAACAAATCTTAACTTAAACCATCAATCTCTTACTTTTCGTTAAAGAGGAAGTCCCTACAATGATCGTATATTTTTTTTATAATATCATAAAACTTCAATTTACTTGGTATCTGTTATAATAATGCTCAATCATTATTATGAAGGTTCCTAATTTGAACTTATATCGAAAAATGTCCCTGTGATACAAATAAACCGATTTCATCAATACTGATAGTTTTTGTTCTACAACACAATATTATCGACTTTTTCCGTTAAATTCTTCCGCGTTTTGCCAATGATCACCCGATCCTTTCATTGTTTTCGTAATAGCTTTCTCGGATGTGGCCGGAGAATCACGAATAGGGCGAACAGTTACGAAACTAAAACACAAACCGAATAAAACTGAAACATCGGGGAGTAAAACCGGGATCGCCGATATGAAACACTTGGATGTTTTGTCATTATAAACGGTAATTGGATGAGGCTTTTTGTGATATACTACTTTTCAGCATATATATAAACAAATGACTTTTGTATATTTCAAGTGTTTATGAAACACGTCAAATGTAGGGACACCCCCTTTAATACATATCCAAGTCATAAAGTGGTTGATAGATCTACTTTTGGTCCAAGACTGTGACATCTTATTGGCTGATGTTTGTGTTTCAGACTTATATAAGTGACTGTCCGGCTGCAATTTATTTAATGTATGTTTAATTGTTTAGCGACGATCATGTCACCCACCATACTATGTTGATTTAAAAAAAATGGCTTTAACTGAACCTTGGCAATAAGTCAACTTCACAAAGTACTGTAATATTAATGTGAAATAAAAGTGTATTGGTTAGCGATGTTCATGTCACCCACCATACTTCATTCAATTTCTTATAAACAAAATACTACAGTTAGTAATAAAATGTATATATATTAGCAATATATATATGTTAAATATTGTAATATAATGTGAAATAGTTGTGTATCATGGTTAGCGACGATCAAGTCATCCACCAATTTTTTACAAGTTGAATGTTGTAATACATCTGTGAAATAGAACTTTGTGTATTGGTTAGCGACGATCATGTCACCCCCAATTTTTACAAGTAAAATAAGAAACTCATAATGCTGCACTTTGATTTAAATTATTGACATAGTCTAAATCACAAGACAGTAGATTAGTGATATTAACCCTTTCCTTCATTGCCAGAAGGGCATTACATGTATAATGTAATACTGCTTCAAGCAAGCTGAAATTAAGGTTTGGTAATGCTTAAAGCAAGATGACAAGAAACCAGAAAGCTCAAGGAGCTTTTTGCGTTACTTTCATCATGATTTAAGCTGCCATCAGATCTGTATTCACCATCATCAGTAAATATTAATTGTAAAAAATATAGTAAAGGTGTCATATGGTGTTAAATATGCAGAGGATTGGTTAAAATGGCAAGACAAGCAGTGTGTTAGTTGTGGTATATGTACACCAGGTACATTTAGGTGCATTGAGATAGAAACATGCAGAAAACAGAAGATATTGATAGAGCCCTTGTGTTAGTAACCTAAATGACAATTGATGCTAATGATGGTGATGATAGACTTTGAAGTTACTGGATAGGTCAATAGGATAAGGACAATACTGTGTGCATACATTTATAAACATGTATTTATTATAACATACAACATAATGTTTAGCTATTTCCTATTTAGCATGGAGGAAAGGGTTAAACATTTGAACTATGTGTTTCACATGCATACAGTATATCATAGGGGTAGTTAAAAGCTATTTTGGTTTGCAATCCCATGAATCAGAATCATTTTCATCATTAAAATTGTAATTAATAGCATCATCATCATCAACAGCAGCAACATCTTGCAGCGAAGAAGGACAACTTAAGTCATTCTGAACTGTCTTGCAAACAATGGAAAACCACTTGTAGTTAGCCAGTGATCAGGATGAACTCCATCATCAAATATGAACATAACTTCATATATAAGTTGATTTTCTACATTTTTTAGAATGTGGGGCATGCCTCCCTCGGTTTTTTTTGTGCTTCTTTTCTGGATGCCTCTATCCAATCTGATTGTTGGTAGATTGTGCTGAGTGTTTATGTGTGCTATTTTTTGTATTTATATGTCTTATGTCTTCTTCTAAAGATTTTTGTTTAGTGTGTATTTCAGTGTCAGGGAATTGGCTTGAATGAAATTTGCTGTGCTTGTTTTTGAATTTTGTCTATTTCTGAAGTGATGCTGGTGGTATGCTCCCAACCTTTAAAGTTGTGATGTCTGTGTTAAATGATGTTGCTACTGTCCATTTCAATTTACTTTGTCACTGAATTTGAATCGAGAATTTTTTTCATTTCTTACCGAATCGAGATCAAATTTAAGACACTTGTGTCATCGTTTTTCACGAACTCTGTGCCTGAGTTTCCCTTGAATCCATCTTCAAATAAATATTTCATGCATAAAAACAATGTTTTCCCATTGTAAACACGTTCATTTCAAATTGCAAATGGCGGACGATTGACGTCGAGTGGAACGTTCGAATTTAACTAAGGGTAATTATAGCTCTTAAAAGTTGACGTCATACACGAAATTACGTCATTTATTTCATATCAGTATGCTATTGACCCCTCTTGAAAAATGATATGCTCCACGATCCATACAAACGGTGGCCATTTGCAAAGAAACAGCTGATCGAATTAGCATGTAGAAAATGCATTTTCGGCATTTTATTCGTTGTTACTGCATGAAATTGAGGGATATTTAGCATGGGAGTTCGTGAAAAACGATGCGATCAAATGAAATATATTTAAGGTCAGTCTGACTCGAAATGAGAAAAATATCGACTAAAATTTAGTGACAAAGTAAATTGAAATGGACAGTAAGCCTTCAAGTTGTTCAATAATGTTAAATTAACTTTCTGTGTAGAGTGATTGTAATTAGAGAATATGTCTTCAAGGCTGTAGATCTATGTCTGGGATGTTAGATGTGGTTGTATGTGAGACAGACAGACAGAATGATTTTTGTAAACCAGTAGGCCTATTTAAAGAAGTCAGACAGACAGGCTGATTTATGTAAAACAGTATCCATTTAAAGAAGGACAGAAAAACTACGAAACTTACAAAATTAAACAGTACACTGACAGACAGACCTGCAGACAGACAGACTATTCGGATAGAGTATTCGGAAAGAACAAGTCAGATTTCACAAACAATTCTACGTTGCCGTAGACCTAGTTCTTTATAAAATCTCAGTGATATACATTCGTTTGCATGTTTCACTCGCATATTTATTTAAGCAATCGGCATTTGTTTAAGTAGGTCAAATTTACGAAAACCGCTTACACCGTCGAAAACACCCTACACAGGGATAAATATCTAGATGTAGATCTTATTCAAATAATGTGATGTTTTGTATTGAGAACTGATTCAAATGGAAAAAAATCAATGTCTAAATTACTCACATGTGTACAAAGTTATTGACAGTAGGAACCGGAAGAGTAACACAGCTGAGCCTTGTATGTAAACAAAATGCACTGCAGACGACTACATCATGTGACCACAACTACGTCACTTACAAGTTGTGGATAATACGTCATCATACACTCGGCCTTTACCGCTAAATGGATGTCGGACGGAGATGTTTACCGAACGGAAAACATTAATTTTCTGGCAAAAAAAACAGCGATTAAAATAGTTAAATCTAATCTATACCGAAACGAAATGCAATTTTCAATGTAGTAAGTTTTAGAATATCGATTTTCTTCGTAGACAAACGTTGTTGCGATTTGTGTGGACTGTCGGGTATTCAATCGTAACTACTCGTCATATTCCGTCAGAGTTAGGAATATAGGAATCACTCGGAACACACCGGTTATTTCCCTCCATGAATCACTCGGAACCCACCGGTTATTTCCCTCCATGGTCAAAACCGGAAGTAAACATCAGCAGATCCGATTCCAGGTTAACAATGTACAGCCTACAAAACCAAAATTATATCCTACGCGTTACCATAGAGCTCACTTCGTTCGCAAGAATGGCCTTCGGCCATTCTTGCGAGCTGTGCTCGCTATAAAAAAGAACTTCCAAAACCAAACTGCAGAAAAGTTTGGCTGTTAAAGTCAGTTCTATCTGTGACTAGGCTATTATGATTTTTACCACCTGTATATGTCCAAGCAGTCTGTTTTCAGAGTTGTTAATACACAGGATTTATTCTACATAGTGCCTTCTCTTTATAAAATCTTAAATCGAATCGAATCGAAAATAATCGAATCGTGTTGTAAAAAATCGAAATCGAATCGAATCGAATTTTTTTGAATCGTTTCACCCCTACCAGTAAGGCACAATTTGAGTGCATTTTGACGCATTGGGTTACCTGGACCACTTGTAACTCGGCTAATTGAGAATCTATTGTGCGTATATTAGCGTCTCGTACGTAGAAGGGTCGGGGCTACAGGAAAATGTTTAGTTTTAATAGGTGTAAGCAACCATTGTGGCTCCAGATCCTTTACGGCATCCAGTTAGGCAATATTTGAGTGCATTTTGATGCACAGTGTTACCTGGACCCGTTGTAACTCGGTTCATTGAAGATCTGTTGTGCTAATATTAACATGTAGTACAGGGGAGGGTGCAAACTAGAAGGACATGTATAGTTTTAGTAAGTATAAGCAGACAGTTTGGCTCCAGATCACTTACCGCATCCAGTTAGGCAATATTTGAGTGCTGCATTTTGATGCATTGGGTTACCCGGACCACTTGCAAGTCAGCCAATTGAAGATCTGTTGTGCTGATATTGATATGTAGTATAGGGGAGCGTCCGAGCAACTAGGACATGTATAGTTTGAGTAGGTATAAGCAAAATGTGAAGCTCCAGACCATTGGGGGCTGCGCCAATATGTGTTTATTGGTGCATTGTGTTACGTGGGCAACTTGTAAGGCAGTAGCTGAGGCTATGTTATGTAACAGGGTTAGCTTTGCCACATTTACGCCTGGATTGACCGTAACTCTGACAACATTACTCCGGGGTATGGATGGAAAGGGCTGAGTGTGACAAACGCAGAACCGTTTAAATTTCGAAAATCGGAGCAAATTTGAGCGAGTTATGGGCCTTTACTCCAGGGTTAGGGTCCAGTCATGGATCGGTAGGGTATAACCCTGTACCTTAACCCCGGGGTTACATCGTCCACCTTTACTCCAGGGTTAGGGTCCAGTCCTGGATCGGTAGCACTGGGGGGAGACGTATCCCGGATATTGCTAATAAATGAGCTTTATTTTGACACAACGGAGAGCACAGGATGGCAACGAGGGTAAGTAAATGCGTATTTTCTCTTAATTCGTTCTTTTTCGGCAATTTACAGGTGGTGCTTTAGATTCAACATACTCATATTATACACGCTATATACATGATTTGGAATCAAACAATGCAAACGATGGGAAAACCCACAAAATGAACGCCGTGCTCGCGAAAGAATGCATAACCATCTCCCAGATTTTTTTATGTTACTGAAAGACGGAATCAAAATATAAAATTCTGAATTGAGCGATCGCTTTGAATATCATTTAACTATGTATACTGAAAATTTCAGTCATATTGGTTCAAGTTTGCCCAAAATATGGCCACAAACGAATAGTCGGTTAGTCACTGTTAGTGTACTGGGGATTGGTAGCTCCAAAGATTTTAGTGTACTGGGTATTGCATGATAGTGTACTGGGTATTGCATTTCATTTGTTCTCGTTTTTCCGTTTTATTGAACGTTGTTAGATATTTCAGATATATTTCTGTCGTGATAAATACTGTTTCTAGTCAATCGCACATTCTAGATAGATCTATATGCATCTGTATTGAAATACTCGATGATCACTGACTTATTAAAAGCCATTATCTATAAGTACCTGTTAATAATAGTTTTTGTGTAGCAGTGCCGTAAAATCCAACTTATCCATCCATCAATCATAATAGTCTTTTTACCTATTTCTTAATAGATCTGTTGTTTACTCTTCAGTTAATTGATATGACATAACATGTAGATCTATGTGTAGCTCTAGTTAACAGGCTCAGTACCATATTGAGTACTGACTGATGCAAAGCATACTGTAATCAAAGGTCGAGCCAATATGTAAATATAATAGTACTGTATAAACATATACACGTAATAGGCTTTTATAAATAGCATAAACATTCAGAAATATGAGATCTATATCACTCAGTTTTTCAAAAAAATGCTAATGAACGCTGTTATACATAACAGCGGCTTTAGCCCAGTGGTCAAAATAGTACTGTGATATAAGAAGTGATAAAGCTAGGGGCATGTGTTTTTAACGACCCATTCTCAAATAAATTGGTCAATTCACCGAATGAAAACGTTAAATTTCAACTACGTCGTATGTCTGAAAAGTTGTGAATATTGAAATGTTTAATGTATCTTTGACCTTATTCCGAAATAGTTCTAATATTTATTAACAATTAATTATGTAAAATGAGTGGTTAATGTATAAGATATAGAAATGTATTCCTTGTGTTCACAGTACCCATAACCTGATTTTTAACAGTTATACATAGAGCTCGGACAGTTATATAATTCAAAGAATCGGGTTATGTGTATGAACTGAGATTATATAGCATGCATTTATCCATTTCTGATGAAACATTTTGATATTAAGTATGAAAATTAGGAGTTGAACACCACACTCAACTTCATAAAAATATAGTTTCATGAATGTTGTATTTGAACTTTTACACAGTTAAAATTAGTGCAAAACAAAAAAAACAATTTGAGGGTCAGGAAACGTTCCCGATGTATTATAAACTCATACATAAGTACACAAAATCGTTAAGACAATTTGTACGAAAATTTCTCTTTCGAAAGTCACAGTCCCGTAAATTATAGGAATGTGTCCTGTAAATTAGACTGACAAATAATATGATATACATTGCTTTATAAACAGCAGCATTCATCAAAACAAGCATTTAGGAGTATACAAATAGAGGGAAATTTTCAAATTCAACTCTATATGTCGTGTTCAACTCTGTAATTTTACTGTCTGAGTTAAAACATCCCTTTTGACTGAACTATGCACTGACCGCTGACAAATGTATGTAATGAAAATAGTTTGATTCAGTCGAACAATCAATTGTTAACTGTTTGCAAGAGTTACTAATAAAAATAACAAAACCGATAACTACTTACGTTCACATTACCCAGAACCAGCCATTTGCTGGGGGGAAAGTGTGTCATTGGATTGTCCCGTAAATCATTAAATTATGTTTAAGGACTATTGGTAAAGGACGTGAAGTTGAAACTTTTTCAGGGATAGTGAACATTCTTCTCCCATTTCCTGTAGGTACCAGGACGCCTGTCTTGCGCATTACATTTTCTTTTTCAATCAATTTCATCTGCTTTAGATGGCCTTAAGTTTGTTATATTTTATAGTACAGTCAAACATTGATAAGTCTATTAACACGATTTCCTACATACTCGTAATTCAAAGTTTCCATTAGAACTAAAACTACACTTAATTGTTCACCTCTTTATTGGCGAGTCTATATTATCTTTTTCAAACAGCTCAAAGTGCGAATAAATTCTCATTTTGAGTCATTTGAAACAGATATATGTTCCTCCCAGCTGTCATTGAATCTATATCTTTCATATTGATGATACATCGATATATATTTTCAATGACAAGTATACATTTATCAAAGGTTGGCTGTACTTTCTTATTTAAATTATTGCTGCTCTAAATATCACACTGTCACCAATGTTTTGCTAACTCATGGGCCGAACCTTAAGGTACACATGCTCAAATAATGCACGTTTCAACAGTCCGCTTCAATTAGTGTAATGAGTCACACAACACCTCGAGACGGATAAACACTATCACAACATATGAATAGACATACATACTGACAGACAGACGAAAGTAGGGATGGACGAACAAAACAATTCAGCTTATTAATGGGATTCAAACCTGTTGATGTGAATAAAACTATCACTATAATTTACGGGACAAAAGAGACCATATTTTACGGGACACTTTGGTGACTGTATGTGTGGCTTTGTAAATGCCTATTTGAAAGGAGACATACTTGACTATATTTGTATGTAGATTGGGCAATAGGAATAAATGTAATGAAGTGAATGTTTGCTCTTTTTGTAGAAGAAATACCAAGTAAGCATGTTCGTGACTTAACAAAAATAAAAGTAAATATAGTAGTGAAAATTTTTTTGGAAAAATTCTACAAATAATTGCCATTAATATATTGCCAATCTTGTTTTTATTGAGCCATTTATTATTTCTGAATAGATTTGTATTATACTGGCATAATTTAAACTTACTTTACGTTTGAAAAATTGTGTAGAAATACTTTGATATTGGCATCCTCATCTGCGGGACAATTTAATCTAAGCTACGAGTCCGAACTTTCATGTGGAATATTTAAACAATGCGAAAAGTTATGTTGTTCATACGTCGATAATTCGGTATTCAAATCATAATTATGAAATAATATGTATACAAATTCAAGAAGGCAATCCTGTAAGCTATTTCTGCAAAATGTCAAATAACTCACCGCTTTCTTCGGGAATTGTGTAGACGAATTATGTAGCAGACTGACATCTTCCATGAATTATTTACATGTGACTGTGGTTTAAGTATTGAATAAGATGTAATTGAGTGGCATGACACTCGGGAATGATGGAAGGGGCAACTCAAGAAAGATATTTGTCTCGTAAATTAGGTCTCGTAGATTAGGATTTTTTCTTTTCCGCTGTATTTTATTGGCCAGCAAAATTTTATATGCTTTCTCAAAGTACTTTTCATTAAATTTTGATAAACAATAGGTTATTTAGTACACAAAATTGGCAAAACAAACATAAAAAAGTTTTTCATGGGGAAACGAATATGCTTATTTGTGATGACTCGTAGATTAGAAAGCTAAATTCCCGAAGTGTAATTTAAAAACTTGGCCTCTGATTTTTTTTCCATAGATGAATTTGGTAAAAAAAATTCATACACATGATATACATTATTAAAGGGTGAATGAATAAGGCATTGCAGAATTATCGTGCAGTATGTGATATTCTATTTACCGTTATAGTTTAGCCTCATAGATTAGGTCAGGTTTGGCGACATTGCATTAGCATGTCAGTGTATTTTAATGTTTGGTTGTTTTAGCGCCGTTTTGTCTTCGTGAAAAACATCCATTAATAATAAATAAATGCAGGGGCTTAAATCGGGAATGGTTACATTCTGCACTATATTATGGGTACAATGAAAACTAAAAATGTCCATGGCGACATACAAATTCCGCCACCCCATGCAGATTTAAAGGCCTGGAAAGCCATTCAGAACAACATTTTATACCATAAAAATGTTTATGAAATAATCCTAATATAATGAAAAATAGAGAAAAACAATGACACGACGTTAATTGCTTTTAATTGGCGAAATATCAGGTGACTTATAACTGCGACATATTGATTGTCCATTTTTTTAGAATGGGTCCCCACCAAATAGGCTGCCCTATATCATTGAATGATTCATATAAACTGCATCAACTACAGTACAAGGTAAAGAAATGTCAACTTTTATACCCAACACAGGAACCCGTCTGTATTGTCCTCAAAGATAAGTTCACGCATAACTGAAAAATGCAAACACTGGGGTGTCATGTGTTATGTAAGAAAAATATCTTGCACTCCAGTTTCTTGACACTTCTGACAGAGGCACTGACTAAACAGGGACATGTTACTTAGGTTCACACAAGTTCTTCACAAACCCTTTCTAGAATAACAGACAAGCATTGTATCTATCCTCTGACAACCATGTATATCTACATGATAAACATAAAATGATGAAAATCCCATGAAAACAGTGCTACTTTATTTTGAGGCAAAATAGTTGACACTAATTCTCAGTGGACTTGAAACTTTTGACTACACCATGGGCCATTTGCGGCTAATTGGTGTTCTGATACCAGTTACCTCTACCCAGTTACTGATTTGTATCTGAAAAGGTGTATAAAGGGTATCTGGTGTCTCCCTCCACCAGTAATTAGCTGGACGTCGCAATATGACTGAAAAACTGTTAAAGAGACGTAATATCTGAAACAAATAAACAAACAATTTTTAATGCATTTTTTTCATATGAAATAGTTTGAAAATCATTTTCTGTCTCAATATGACACTGTACATAAAGAATATGTATTGCTAGAATATTACAACTAATGTTTTCAGGCTATCCGATCCCTGCTGAATTACATCGATGGATAGGGCATATTTTAACAACGCTTAAATACCTATTAATGGGGTTCATAACTACCCCTTTACCGCAAGCCAGTTAACACAGTAGGGTTCTAATTGATAGATGCTAAACCCATATCATGCAGCAATATATGTGCATATTTTAATTCATAAGGTCTTAGAGACAAATGTTTTTTAAATCTAACAGCCTGGATCTAGATCAGACGCGGCATTATGCAGCATCTGATTTGGATCCAAAACTGTTTGCAAATAACAGTCAAGACACGACCAGCAGGATAAGGGTTAGTCGCAATTTATCCTTATCCTGCTGGTGGCCACTTGTCTGTTATTTGCAAACAGTTTGGATCCAGATCAGAGGTAGCATAGCATAGAACATCTGATGTATGTACAAATTTTATTTAGATCTAAATATCGTTTTGCAGACGGCAATTTCAAAGCAGACGAAAGTACTGGAGGATATGGGTTAATATGATGCAATAACTATCAAGCATGGTGGGACCCAACCACAATAAACAATCCAATTAACACCCCATCAAGTCAAAACTAGACCTTTAAACACTACTTTATGATGAAAATAGAAGAATATTGCCTGAATAAACTTTTCAGAGGTCTTTTCAAATTATTATGCTGGTAAAAAGGCAAAAAAAACCAACTAAAGTGTAATGTGCAATCCCCAGTACACCAAATTTTGACAATATGCAATACCCAGTACACCGTTTATCAATCCCCAGTACACTAATAGTGACTAACCGACTTTTCGTTTGTGGCCATATTTTGGTCAAACTTGAACCAATATGACTGAAATTTTCAGTATACATGTACATAGTTGAATGATATTCAAAGCGATCGCTCAATTCAGAATGTTATATTTTGATTCCACCTTTCAGTAAAATAAAAAAATCTGGGAGAGGGTTATGCATTCTTTCGCGAGCACGGCGTTCATTTTGTGATTTTCCCCAACGTTTGCATTGTTTGATTCCAAATCATGTATATAGCGTGTATAATATGAGTATGGTGAATCTAAAGCACCACATGTCAATTGCCGAAAAAGAACTAATTAAGAGAAAATACGCATTTACTTACCCTCGTTGCACTCCTGTTCTCTCCGTTGCGTCAAAATACAGCTCATTTATTAGCAATATCCGGGATACGTTTCCCCCCAGTGGGTAGGGTATAGGCACTTTGGCGAGTTGTCCAGGGTGGACATGTCCACACCTAGTCTGATTGGCTGAATAAGTCACGTGGTGCAATTTAAAAATAATCGAGCTACAGGCATTGTGCTTTGCTGTGTGTTATAAATTGGATGTGAATGTATTCTATTAATTCAAGGAATTTAGAAACAAGGTATGTAAAAATAATTGCTCTGTTGGTTATTGTTTGCATACATTTGAATAAAGCTCCCGGTAGCTCCATACAGCTCCCTCGGTAGAATGAATTGGACGGAGAAAGATAAGAATGAAAGGTACTCAGGATTAGAGTGATGTCAGTTTTGAAAACGGACCATTATTTTTGGCCTAGTTACGGGCCGTTGAAATTGTAAGTAAAGCTCCCTTTGGAGAGCTCAAGCTCCCGAACTATTAATACTTATTCATAAATAAATACCAGAATAAAAATTATCCCGTAAAGGTAGCCTTGAAGTGTTGTCTGAAATCGGATCATCCGTGGCTGGGGGCCTAGTTACCTGGAGTTGAATTTTTGAATAAAGCTCTCTTTGGAGAGCTCCATCTCCCGAACCATAAGTTAGGGTTCATAAATGTACTAATAAACATTACCCAGTAAAGGTAGCCTTGAAGCCGTCTGTGAAATCTGACCATTTTGGCCTAGTTGCCTGCAGTTGAATGTTTGAATAAAGCTCCCTTTGGAGAGCTCCAGCTCCTTAACTATAAGTAATTGATGTTGAATTAAGAAACAGCACTAGCCAGCAGTAAAGGCATCCTTGAAGTGCTTTCTGAAATCGGACCATATCGGGGGCCTGGTTACCTGGAGTTGAATTTTTGAATAGAGCTCTCTTTGGAGAGCTCCAGCTACCGAACTATAAGTAACTGATATTGATTGTAAGAAACAACACTACCCAGTAAAGGCATCCTTCAAGTGCTTACTGAAATCTGACCATTTCGGCGGCGCTGCAGTTGAAATTTTGAATGAAGCTCTCTTCGGAGAGCTCCAGCTCCCGAACTATGAGTAATTGATATTAAATGTAAGAATAGAAAATACTACATAAAGGGAGCTCTTCCGTCATGGCAAATTTGAGTCCAATCTGATGAGAAATAAAGGAGTTACTATATAAGCTATACTGGAGGATGGTGGCATGAGGGGTTAACTGGGAGTAAAGGTTGTTACTAAAAATAGATTCCTTTGTTCGGACAAGCCACAGAAGAGTTAGCCCTTGCACCTTATATTACCTTTACTCTGTGACTGGAGACATAACCTGAACACTGTGTACCTTTACTCCGGGGCACAATCTTCTATCTATACTCCGGGGGTTAACCCCTGGGATAACCCTGCAACCTTAACCTTAACCCTGTACCCTGACCGTAACCCTGCAACCATAACCTTAACCCTAACCCTTAACTCTAGCTCTGCCACCTTTACTCCTGGGTTAACGGTAACTCTGACAGCATTACTCTGGGGTATGTATAGAAAGAGGTGAGTAAGGCTAACTCAGAACCGTTGACATTTTGAGAATCGGAGCAGATTTGAGTGAGTTATGAGAGTATGCGTGAGAGTAATCCATTGCGGCGCACAATGTAATTGTTTTGAGAAATCGGATTTCAATGAGTACTTGAGCGCTAATTATTTGCAATATTTTCAACACCACACAGAGAGAAATGGTAAAGTCCTCGACTTTGTGGGTTCGATTCCCACATCTTTCTGGTGTTGACCCAGGCACCGGTCTCAGCGGGGGACCCCCACTGGTCTCAAACGGCGGGGGAGGGGGCCCATTCTAAGGGGAGATAAGAACAATAATTACAGATATGTAATTATTATTATTATTATTATACCATATTTATATAGCACTCTTTTCATATCTAAATACGTTCAAAAGTGCTTTACAATTAAAACATTTATACATACTAAAGCAGAAATTAAAGAAAATATAAGATATGCAATTGAAATAAAAACATAATAAACAAAACAAAAACATTTACAGTGTATATCTAAGGTATAAAAAGAACATCGCATAACTCAAAATTTAAAATCCATATGCCTAGTAAGGTATAATACAATTATGATAAGAGAATAAAGCAATGTTGATGGCATACTATTTCTATAGTTAAAACATGCAACCGCTGTTTGGGCTTAAAATATATATCAGCCACCATAATACTTTAAAAAGGAACGATTTTACGAGATCTTTTAAAAGATTCAAGTGTAGCTGAGTTAAAACATGCAACAGCTATTTGGATTTAAAATATACATCAGCCACCGTATATCTTTAAAAAGAAATGAGTTTTAAGAGTTCTTTTAAAAGACTCAAGTGAAGCTGACTTCCGTATTCCCACCGGTAGTTCATTCCACAATTTAGGAGCCGCCTTTGCAAAGCTACGATCACCATAGGTAACTGTACGGGATCTTGGTATCACGAGGGCCATAAAGTCATTTTTTGATCTTAAATCACGCTGTGGTTTATATATCTTTAACATGTTTGTGATGTAACTTGGAGATTTGTCATTCAATGCTTTATAGGTGTGAGTCAAAAGTTTAAAGTCAATCCGGTGTTCCACTGGGAGCCAGTGAAGTTCCTTTAACACTGGTGTTATGTGATCAAAACGAGATGTCCTGGTAATGATACGAGCTGCAACATTTTGGACAGTCTGCAGTTTGTTCAAAGTTGTCTTTGGTAAACCACAAAGCAGGGAGTTACAATAGTCGAGTCTGGATGTAACAAGAGAATTTACTAGGGTTTGAGTAGCATCAATGGTAAGATATTTTCTGATATGGCCTATTTGTCGTAGCTGGGCATAACAAGACCTACAAACAGAATTCACCTGTTGTTCCATGTTCATGTTGGAATCGAGGAATGCTCCTAAATTTCGAACCCACGTTGATGGTTTTATCTCAGCATGTTCAACTTTGATTTCTATGTTTGATACACGTTCTGCATTACGTTTGGAATTAAACAGTATAAGTTCTGTTTTATCTGCATTTAGTTATAGCATATTGTGGTGCATCCAGGAGACAACATCGTTTAGACAGGCTTCCACTCGCCTTATAACTTCCATTTGTGTAGTAGTGTCAATTGGTTCAAATGATATATATAGCTGTGAGTCGTCTGCATAAAAATGATGATTAAGTCCATGGTTTCTACAAATTGCGCCTATGGGTTTTGTATACATAATATAGTTTTTTGGCCCTAACACTGATCCCTGTGGTATACTGTATTTCATGAGGACTGGCTCAGAGAGTTCTTTGTCAATGCACACAGTTTGATAGCGATCGGTGAGATAGGATGTCATCCATGCAAGCGGTGTACCACCTATTCCAAAGTCATGTTCTAGACGTTCAAGCAGTGTGCTGTGATCAATAGTGTCGAATGCAGCGGAGAGGTCCAGTAATACGAGGACAGTAACCTTGTTTTGGTCTAGTGACTCGAGAATATCGCTTTGGACCTTGAGTAGAGCAGATTCAGTTGAGTGAAACTTTCTATATGCCGACTGATGTTCCTCATGAAGATTGACAAGTGTTGTTCAACACGTTTATCCACTACCTTCTCCAAGATCTTTGAGATAAATGGGAGATTTGACACAGGTCTGTAATTTTTAAAAGAGTTTCGATCCAGATTTGGCTTTTTCATGAGAGGTCTGACATGTGAGATCAACCCTTCTCAGACAGAGTGAGCGGCCTTTAATAACGAAACAGTGTTTAAAAATACGACTTCAAGTAGCCCCGACCCCTCTGTTTCGAGCATAAGGGGAAGGATTCGAACATAAATATATGAAGCGGAAATGCTTAGAATAAGGATCTGAACATATGTGTGAAGTTTCATTAAAATCGAAGAAGCCAAAAAAATAAACTTTGACATGTTTGGTACATGCGCGAGAGGTGCCAAAAATCGAGATTTCTTTTTTTACTGAAAGGTAGGATAGCTATATATGTTTGGAAAGGTCTTTGCGAGAGGAGCTCAGAACCCAAGTCAGAATTGAAATCGGACCATTTACCCCGGAGTTACGTGCCCTTGAATGTCTAAAATGGAGGGGGTACCTGTCCGGGGAGAGCTCCAGCTCCATAAATATAGCTAATTGAACAGGAAGATAAGAATGAAATTTACTCAGGATGTATAGATCTACACTCATGCCAAGTTTCAGCGCGATCGGGGGGTGTTTCTTTTCAAATTTTCGCTAAGGGGTATTGTTGGAAAGCACTCGTCTAGACGAGTTCCGAACCCAACTCCTTTTTGAAATCGGGCCATTTTTGGCCGAGTTACCTGCCGCCGCTGGACAAGGTGTGTTACGTGTTAGTTGTTACGTTTGCTTCTTGTAGCTCTGCTAATTGCAGATCTGTTGTACTTATATTCACATATCGTATAGAGGAGGGGAGGGTGCCAGCTGACGGAAAATGTCTATTGTCAGTAGGTTAAGGCAAACAGTTAAGCTCCAGTTCAAGTACCGCATCTATTTCGGCACTATTTGAGTGACTTTTGATGCATTGTGTTACATGGGGGCGACTTGTAGGCCAGCTAGGGTTAGGGTTAGGGTTAGGTTAGGGTTAGGGTTAGGGCACTTTTACGAGATGCAACTATGGGTTAGGGTTAGGGTTAGGGTTAGGTTAGGGTTAGGGTTAGGGTTTGGGTTAGGGTTAGGGTATAGGCACTTTGGCGAGTTGTCCAGGGTGGACATGTCCACCCCTAGTCTGATTGGCTGAAACAGTCACGTGGTGCAGCAATTTAAAAATCAAGAATCGAGCTACAGGCATTGTGCTTTGGTGTGTGTTATAAATTGGATGTGAATGTATAGTGTAGGATTAATTCAAGGAATTTGGAAACAAGGTATGTAAAAAGTAATTGCTCTGTTGGTTATTGTTTGCATACATGTAAATAAAGCTCCCGGTAGCTCCATGCAGCTCCCTCGGTAGAATGAATTGGACGGAGAAAGATAAGAATGAACGGTACTCAGGATTAGTTAGGTGATGTCAGTTTTGAAAACGGACCATTATTTTTGGCGGCCTAGTTACGGGCCGTTGAAATTGTAAGTAAAGCTCCCTTTGGAGAGCTCCAGCTCCCGAACTATTAGTACTTGTTCATGAATAAATACCAGAATAAACATTACCCGCCCCGTACAGGTAGCCTTGAAGTGCTGTCTGAAATCGGATCATCAGGGGCCGGGGAGGGGGCCTAGTTACCTGGAGCTGAATTTTTGAATAAAGCTCTCTTTGGAGAGCTCCATCTCCCGAACCATAAGTTCGGGTTCATTAATGTACTAATAAACATTACCCAGTAAAGGTAGCCTCGAAGTCGTCTGTGAAATCTGACCATTTTGGCCTAGTTGCCTGCAGTTGAATGTTTGAATAAAGCTCCCTTTGGAGAGCTCCAGCAGCTCCCGAACTATAATTGTAATTGATATTGAATGTAAGAAACAGCACTAGCCAGCAGTAAAGGCATCCTTGAAGTGCTTTCTGAAATCGGACCATATCGGGGGCCTGGTTACCTGGATTTGAATTTTTGAATAGAGCTCTCTTTGGAGAGCTCCAGCTCCCGAACTATAAGTAGCTGATATTGAGTGTAAGAAACAACACTACGCAGTAAAGGCATCCTTCAAGTGCTTACTGAAATCTGACCATTTCGGCGGCGCTGCGCAGTTGACATTTTGAATGAAGCTCTCTTCGGAGAGCTCCAGCTCCCGAACTATAAGTAATTGACAATAAATGTAAGAATAGAAAATGCTACATAAAGGGAGCTCTTCCGTCATGGCAAATTTGAGTCCAATCTGATGAGAAATAAAAGAGTTACTATATAAGCTATACTGGAGGATGGTGTCGTGCGGGGTTAACCGAGAGTAAAGGTTGTTACTAAAAATAGATTCCTTCGTTCGGAGAAGCGGCAGAAGAGTTAACCCTTGCACCTTATATTACCTTTACTCGGTGACTGGAGACATAACCCTGAACACTGTGTACCTTTACTCCGGGGCACAGTCTTCTATCTATACTCCGGGGGTTAACCCCGGGGATAACCCTGCAACCTTAACCTTAACCCTGTACCCTGACCGTAACCCTGCAACCATAACCTTAACCCTAACCCTTAACTCTAGCTCTGCCACCTTTACTCCTGGGTTAAGGGTAACTCTGACAGCATTACTCTGGGGTATGTATGGAAAGAGGTGAGTACGGCAAACTCAGAACCGTTGACATTTTGAGAATCGGAGCAGATTTGAGTGAGTTATGAGAGTATGCGTGATAGGAGTAACCCATTGCGGCGCGGCGCACACAATGTAATTGTTTTGAGAAATCGGATTTCGAATGAGTACTTGAGCGCTAATTATTTGCAATATGTTCAACACCACACAGAGAGAAATGGTAAAGTCCTCGACTTTGTGGGTTCGATTCCCACATCTTTCTGGTGTTGACCCGGGCACCGGTCTCAGCGGGGGACCGACCCCCACTGGTCTCAAACGGCGGGGGAGGGGGACCCATTCTAAGGGGAGATAAGAACAATAATTACCGATATGTAATCCACCCTTCTCAGACAGAGTGAGCGGCCTTTAATAAGGAAACGGTGTTTAAAAATACGACTTCAAGTAGCCCCGACCCCTCTGTTTCGAGCATAAGGAGAAGGATTCGAACATAAATGTATGAAGCGGAAATGCTTAGAATAAGGATCTGAACATATGTGTGAAGTTTCATTAAAATCGAAGAAGCCCAAAAAAACTTTGACATGTTTGGTACATGAGCGCGAGAGGTGCCAAAACTCGAGATTTCTTTTTGTTTTACTGAAAGGTAGGATAACTATATATGTTTGAAAAGGTCTTGGCGAGAGGAGCTCAGAACCCAAGTCAGAATTGAAATCGGACCATTTTTTCCCGGAGTTACGTGCACTTGAATGTCTAAAATGGAGGGGGTTACCTGTCTTGGGAGAGCTCCAGCTCCATAAATATAGCTAATTGAACAGGACGATAAGAATGAAAGTTACTCAGGAAGTATAGATCTACACTGCTGCCAAGTTTCAGCGCGATCGGTGGGGGACGTTTTCTTTTCAAATTTTCGCTAAGGGGGTAGCCCACTTAGGGAAAAAGGTTGAAATTTGCAAACTAAAAAAAGAGTACGCTTTCTATACATTGTTGGAAAGCACTCGTCTAGCCGAGTTCAGAACCCAACTCCTTTTTGAAATCGGGCCATTTTTGGCCGAGTTACCTGCCGCCGCTGGACAAGGTGTGTTACGTGTTAGTTGTTACGTTTGCTTCTTGTAGCTCTGCTAATTGCAGATCTGTTGTACTTATATTCACATATCGTATAGAGGAGGGTGCCAGCTGACGGAAGATGTCTATTTTCAGTAGGTAAAGGCAAGCAGTTAAGCTCCAGTTCAAGTACCGCATCTATTTCGGCACTATTTGAGTGACTTTTGATGCATTGTGTTACATGGGGGCGACTTGTAGGCCAGGTAATGGACGATCTGTTGTACTTACCGTATATAGAAGGGTGCCGGCTACAAGAAAATGTTTAGTTTTAATCGGAATGAGCAAACAGTGTGGCTCCAGATCCATTACATAATACAGTTAGGCAAGATCTGGGGGAATTTTTACGCAATGTGTTACATGGGCAACGTGTAGGTCAGCTAATTGAAGATCTGTTGTACTTATATGAACATGTGCTATAGAGGAGGGTGTAAGCTACACGAAAATGCAGCGTTTTACTAGGAATAAGCAAAGAGTTCGGCTCCAGATCAATGACATACTCCAGTTAGGCAATATTTGAGTGAATTTTGCTTGCATTGTGTTACCTGGACCCGTTGTAACTCGGTTGATTGAGGATCAGTTGTACTTATATTAAGGTAGAGTATAGGGTAGGATCCAAGCTAGTAGGGAATGTATTATTTTAGCCAGTATAAGGAAACAGTTTGGCTCCAGATCGCTTACGGCATCCAGTTAGGCAGTGTTTGAGTGCATTTTGATGCATTGGGTTACCTGGACTGGCTGTAAGTCAGTTAACTGGAGATCTGTTGTACTTATATGAACGTACAGTATAGGGGAGGGTGCAAGCTAGTAGGAAATGTATTATTTTAGTAAGTCTAAGCAAAGCGTTTGGCTCCAGATCACCTCCGGCATCCAGTTAGGCACTGTTTGGGGTGTGTGTGTGTATATGTTAGAGTTTAGTCAAGGGAAGTAATTCATGTCCCTCTTTCTGCATTGGTTTTTTCTGCATGCATGAGTTGCCTCCCATTGACCGTCCTTATTTTTGTTTGCGCTTATATGTATGTATGTATATTTATGGATACCTCAAGCTCCCAAAACTAAACGCAATCGAACGAAAGCGTAGAACTAAAGTTTTCCAGAACACCTACCCGGACAGCCCTACAGTCATGCGAAATTAGATCCAGATTGGACGAGAAATAAAACGGTTACAGCCCATTACCAGCATATAGCTAACCTTTTGGTTGGCAAATAAGTGAATGATAAACAGTGTTGATCCAGATCAGATACATTAGCGCAGTTGAAACTTTTAGTAATTGAACATAATCGTAAGCCCTACACTCCTGCCCAATTTGATCCAGATCGGATAAGAAATAGAAAAGTTACAGTCTATTACCCGCCTATTACCCAGATGCAGCTCTCTAGGGGGGGGGGGGGGGGGGGGGGGCTTCAGCTCCCAAACTATCAGTAGTTGAACTAAAACGTGAGACTCAAATTACACTCAAACACGAGCCCTACAATCCTGCAAGATTTGATCCAGATCGGATAAGAAATAAACAGGTTACAGCCTATTACCCGCCTAGTACCCAGAAAAGGCAGCTCTCTTGGGAGAGCTCCGCCTGCCAGACTATATGTAATTGACCATAAACATAGGAATAAAAAGTACTCAGAAACCGCAGCCCTACACTCATGCCAAATTTGATCCAGATCGTATGAGGAGAAATAAGGAAAATGACAGCCTATTACTCGCCTATTACCCAGAGCGATCTTTCTTGGGAGAGCTCCCGCTCTAAAACTAAACGTAATTGAACATACACGTAAGAATAGCATTTACTCAGGAACAATAGCCCTACGATCATGCCAAGTTTGATCCAGATCTGTTGATAAATAAAAGAAAGTTACAGCCTATTGCCCCCGCCTGTTACCCAGAGTAGAGTAGCCGAGGCTATGTTATATAACGGGGTTAGCTTTGCCACCTTTACGCCTGGATTGACCGTAACTCTGACAACATTATTCCGGGGTATGGATGGAAAGGGCTGAGTGTGACAAACGCAGAACCGTTTAAATTTCGAAAATCGGAGCAAATTTGAGCGAGTTATGGACCTTTACTCCCGGGTTAGGGTCCAGTCATGGATCGGTAGGGTATAACCCTGTACCTTAACCCCGGGGTTACATCGTCCACCTTTACTCCAGGGTTAGGGTCCAGTCCTGGATCGGTAGGGTATAGGCACTTTGGCGAGTTGTCCAGGGTGGACATGTCCACCCCTAGTCTGATTGGCTGAAACAGTCACGTGGTGCAGCAATTTAAAAATCAAGAATCGAGCTACAGGCATTGTGCTTTGGTGTGTGTTATAAATTGGATGTGAATGTATAGTGTAGGATTAATTCAAGGAATTTGGAAACAAGGTATGTAAAAAGTAATTGCTCTGTTGGTTATTGTTTGCATACATGTAAATAAAGCTCCCGGTAGCTCCATGCAGCTCCCTCGGTAGAATGAATTGGACGGAGAAAGATAAGAATGAACGGTACTCAGGATTAGTTAGGTGATGTCAGTTTTGAAAACGGACCATTATTTTTGGCGGCCTAGTTACGGGCCGTTGAAATTGTAAGTAAAGCTCCCTTTGGAGAGCTCCAGCTCCCGAACTATTAGTACTTGTTCATGAATAAATACCAGAATAAACATTACCCGCCCCCGTACAGGTAGCCTTGAAGTGCTGTCTGAAATCGGATCATCAGGGGCCGGGGAGGGGGCCTAGTTACCTGGAGCTGAATTTTTGAATAAAGCTCTCTTTGGAGAGCTCCATCTCCCGAACCATAAGTTCGGGTTCATTAATGTACTAATAAACATTACCCAGTAAAGGTAGCCTCGAAGTCGTCTGTGAAATCTGACCATTTTGGCCTAGTTGCCTGCAGTTGAATGTTTGAATAAAGCTCCCTTTGGAGAGCTCCAGCAGCTCCCGAACTATAATTGTAATTGATATTGAATGTAAGAAACAGCACTAGCCAGCAGTAAAGGCATCCTTGAAGTGCTTTCTGAAATCGGACCATATCGGGGGCCTGGTTACCTGGAGTTGAATTTTTGAATAGAGCTCTCTTTGGAGAGCTCCAGCTCCCGAACTATAAGTAGCTGATATTGAGTGTAAGAAACAACACTACGCAGTAAAGGCATCCTTCAAGTGCTTACTGAAATCTGACCATTTCGGCGGCGCTGCGCAGTTGACATTTTGAATGAAGCTCTCTTCGGAGAGCTCCAGCTCCCGAACTATAAGTAATTGACAATGAATGTAAGAATAGAAAATGCTACATAAAGGGAGCTCTTCCGTCATGGCAAATTTGAGTCCAATCTGATGAGAAATAAAAGAGTTACTATATAAGCTATACTGGAGGATGGTGTCGTGCGGGGTTAACCGAGAGTAAAGGTTGTTACTAAAAATAGATTCCTTCGTTCGGAGAAGCGGCAGAAGAGTTAACCCTTGCACCTTATATTACCTTTACTCGGTGACTGGAGACATAACCCTGAACACTGTGTACCTTTACTCCGGGGCACAGTCTTCTATCTATACTCCGGGGGTTAACCCCGGGGATAACCCTGCAACCTTAACCTTAACCCTGTACCCTGACCGTAACCCTGCAACCATAACCTTAACCCTAACCCTTAACTCTAGCTCTGCCACCTTTACTCCTGGGTTAAGGGTAACTCTGACAGCATTACTCTGGGGTATGTATGGAAAGAGGTGAGTACGGCAAACTCAGAACCGTTGACATTTTGAGAATCGGAGCAGATTTGAGTGAGTTATGAGAGTATGCGTGATAGGAGTAACCCATTGCGGCGCGGCGCACACAATGTAATTGTTTTGAGAAATGGGATTTCGAATGAGTACTTGAGCGCTAATTATTTGCAATATGTTCAACACCACACAGAGAGAAATGGTAAAGTCCTCGACTTTGTGGGTTCGATTCCCACATCTTTCTGGTGTTGACCCGGGCACCGGTCTCAGCGGGGGACCGACCCCCACTGGTCTCAAACGGCGGGGGAGGGGGACCCATTCTAAGGGGAGATAAGAACAATAATTACCGATATGTAATCCACCCTTCTCAGACAGAGTGAGCGGCCTTTAATAAGGAAACGGTGTTTAAAAATACGACTTCAAGTAGCCCCGACCCCTCTGTTTCGAGCATAAGGAGAAGGATTCGAACATAAATGTATGAAGCGGAAATGCTTAGAATAAGGATCTGAACATATGTGTGAAGTTTCATTAAAATCGAAGAAGCCCAAAAAAACTTTGACATGTTTGGTACATGAGCGCGAGAGGTGGCAAAACTCGAGATTTCTTTTTGTTTTACTGAAAGGTAGGATAACTATATATGTTTGGAAAGGTCTTGGCGAGAGGAGCTCAGAACCCAAGTCAGAATTGAAATCGGACCATTTTTTCCCGGAGTTACGTGCACTTGAATGTCTAAAATGGAGGGGGTTACCTGTCTTGGGAGAGCTCCAGCTCCCTAAATATAGCTAATTGAACAGGACGATAAGAATGAAAGTTACTCAGGAAGTATAGATCTACACTGCTGCCAAGTTTCAGCGCGATCGGTGGGGGACGTTTTCTTTTCAAATTTTCGCTAAGGGGGTAGCCCACTTAGGGAAAAAGGTTGAAATTTGCAAACTAAAAAAAGAGTACGCTTTCTATACATTGTTGGAAAGCACTCGTCTAGCCGAGTTCAGAACCCAACTCCTTTTTGAAATCGGGCCATTTTTGGCCGAGTTACCTGCCGCCGCTGGACAAGGTGTGTTACGTGTTAGTTGTTACGTTTGCTTCTTGTAGCTCTGCTAATTGCAGATCTGTTGTACTTATATTCACATATCGTATAGAGGAGGGTGCCAGCTGACGGAAGATGTCTATTTTCAGTAGGTAAAGGCAAGCAGTTAAGCTCCAGTTCAAGTAGGGTTAGGGTTAGGGTTAGGGTTAGGGTATAGGCACTTTGGCGAGATGCAACTATGCAACTATGCAACTCTTTGATATGATTGGCTGTTATATATAGATCATGATGTCATATAGTGTCAGCTTTACTTATATTTTCGTCAATATGCCAAAAAAATGGTCCGATGTAAAAACCAAACATTTCCACAGCTACCATTCCTGAGTAACATTAATTCTTATCTTTCTGTTCAATTCATTCTATTTAGGGAGCTGGAGCTACTTGAAGCTTTATTTAAATATATGCAAAGCATCTACACAAGACCAAAATTATGATTGAAAATTACCCAACACAGTAATTATTGAATGTTTACATACCTTGTTTCCAAACTCCTTGTATTAATTGAATATATTCCTATCCAATTTATAACACAAAACAATCACCATGGCTCTTTTCTTTACTGTAAACGTTCACAATGGCACTGCAATGACTATTTCAAATTGAGCCAATCCAATTGGTACAGAAACATCACGTGGTATTCTTTCACCTTTCACCTTCAATCGCCTTCAGTATAGCGATATTAATAGATTCTATCATCACGTGGTGCATACAATGTGACATCTATAAATATAACTTATGGGTCCGGTCAACACGCCAACGTGCTCTTGTTACCTTGACAACGTGTAACTCAGACAATTTAGAATCCGTTGTACTTATATTAACATATAGCATAGGAGAGAGTCTAGGTTACTAGTAATTGAATAATTTGAGTGAGTATTAGCAAACAGTTTGGGTCCAGATCACTTACGGCATACAGTTAGGCAATATTTGAGTGCGTTTTGATGCATTGTGTTACCTGGATCCATTGTAACGCATTTGATTGGAGATATGTTGTACTTATATCAATATATCTTGTAGAGGAGGGTCTAAGCTACCCGAAAAGGTATAGTTTGAGTAGGTATAAGCAAACAGTGAAGCTCCAGATCAAGGACGGCATCTAGTTAGGTAGTATTTTGTATGCATTGTGTTACGTGGGCGACGTGTGGGTCAGTTATTTGAAGCTGTGTTGTAGCAATATTAACGTTTGGTATATAGAAGAGTGCATGCTACAAGAACATGTATAGTTTGAGTAGGTATAAGCAAACAGTGTGGCTCCACAACCGAGATACAACGGGTCCAGGTAACACTGTGCATCAAAATGCACTCAAATATTGCCTAACTGGATGCCGTAAGGGATCCGGAGCCACAATGGTCGCTTGCACCTATTAAAACTAAACATTTTCCCGTAGCCCCGACCCTTCTACGTACGAGACGCTAACATACGCACAATAGATTCTCAATTAGCCGAGTTACAGGTGGTCCAGGTAACCCAATGCGTCAAAATGCACACAAATAGTGCCTTACTGGATGCCGTAAGTGATCTGGAGCCAAGCTGTTTGCGTATACTTACTAAAATGATACATTTCCTACTAGTTTGGACCCTCCCCCCGCTATGCTATATGTTAATATAGTTTCAGCTTTTGTTGAAATACGTATAGTTTGGGAGCTGGACCTCTCACAAGAGCGCTCCCTTTGGGTAATAGGCGGGTAATAGGTTGTCACTATATCTTATTTCTTATCCGATCTGGATCAAATTTGGCATGGTTGTGTGGCTATCGTTACTGAGTAATTTTCATTCTTACGTCTATGTTTAGTTACGTTCATTTTAGGAGTGGGAGCTCTCCCAAGAGAGCTCCCTCTGGGTAACAGGCGGGCAATAGGCTGTAACTTTCTTTTATTTATCAACAGATCTGGATCAAGCTTGGCATGATCGTAGGGCTATTGTTCCTGAGTAAATGCTATTCTTACGTGTATGCTCAATTACGTTTAGTTTTAGAGCGGGAGCTCTCCCAAGAAAGATCGCTCTGGGTAATAGGCGAGTAATAGGCTGTCATTTTCCTTATTTCTCATACGATCTGGATCAATTTTGGCATGAGTGTAGGGCTGCGGTTTCTGAGAACTTTTTATTCTTATGTTTATGTTCAATTACATATAGTCTGGCAGGCGGAGCTCTCACAAGAGAGCTGCCTTTTCTGGGTACTAGGCGGGTAATAGGCTGTAACCTGTTTATTTCTTATCCGATCTGGATCAAATTTTGCCGGATTGTAGGGCTCGTGTTTGAGTGTAATTTGAGTCTCACGTTTTAGTTCAACTACTGATAGTTTGGGAGCTGAAGCTCCCCCCTAGAGAGCTGCATCTGGGTAATAGGCGGGTAATAGACTGTAACTTTTCTATTTCTTATCCGATCTGGATCAAATTTGGCAGGAGTGTAGGGCTTACGACTATGTTCAATTACTAAAAGTTTCAATGTATCTGATGTGGATCAACACTGTTTATCATTCACTTATTTGCCAACCAAAAGGTTAGGTTTATGCGGGTAATGGGCTGTAACCGTTTTATTTCTCGTCCAATCTGGATCTAATTTCGCATGACTGTAGGGTTAGGGTTAGGGTTAGGGTTAGGGTTAGGGTTAGGGTTAGGGTTAGGGTTAGGGTTAGGGTTAGGGTTAGGGTTAGGGTTAGGGTTAGGGTTAGGGTTAGGGTTAGGGTTAGGGTTAGGGTTAGGGTTAGGGTTAGGGTTAGGGTATAGGCACTTTGGCGAGATGCAACTATGCAACTATGCAACTCTTTGATATGATTGGCTGCTATAAATAGATCATGATGTCATATAGTGTCATTCTATTTAATATGACACGTGGTATGTACCACGTGATGATAGAGTCTATTTATAAATCAAAGGAGAACTATACAAAGAGATATGTAAGTAAGTTTATGTATAATGATATGCTGAGGAAACAAACTATGAAGATAGACAATGTATATATCTCTGCAAACGCCTTGAAAAGCCAACCTCAAATCAAGTGTCAAATGAAAAAGTAGTGCTAAAATGGATCAGTTATTGCCCTTTGAAAATATTAAAAGAGTATTTTATAAACTTCCCTTTCCTCTATTTTGTAAAGAAGAGAATAGAATAAACAAATTGCTTAGAATTTGCTGTTGTGCAATATATGTGAATTTGGAGAAAATCCAATTTTTGTTTTATAAAAAAATCTGTAATAACTCAGGTTAACCAATTATGTTTAGAACCATACGTGACCCAAGGGTTAACCTTCCGAGGTTAACTCAGGTTAACCCACGATGTTTAGAGCCATATGTGACAAATTGGTTAACCCTTCCAGGTTAACCCACAACTATAGAGTCATACATGACACAAGGGTAAACCCACCGAGATTAACTCAGGTTAACCCACGATGTTTAGAGGCATATGTAACAACTTGGTTAACCCTCCTAGGTTAACCCACTACTATAGAGACATACATGACCCAAGGGTTAACCCACCGAGGTTAACTCAGGTTAACCCATGATTATTAGATCCATAGGTGACCTAAGGGTTAACCGGTTAGAGTCAACACAGGGTAACTCCGCATGTTTAGAGTTTTATCATCTAGAGATTTACCAAGGCTTATCCTGGAGTTAACTAATTTGTTAGCCCTGTAAACTTAATCTTAGCAAATTACCTTAACTCAAGGGTTATTTAAACCACCATAACCCCTGTGTTAACTCCAGGGTTAACCCTGCGATCATAAACTTAACCCTTTACCTTATTCATGTGTTAACTCTGCCACGTTAACTTCAGATATAACTCATGGGTTGACTCTGAAACCTTAACCTTAACCCTGTACCTTAACTCCGTGGTTAACTCTGTCATCTATTACCTCTGGGTTAAATCCCGGGTTAACCCTGCAACTAAAACATAAGCACGATACCTTTCCTCCGGGGTTAACTCGTTCACCTTAACAATTACTTACAGTTCGGGAGCTGAAGCTAGAGCTCTCCAAAGAGAGCTTTACTTCTATTTTCGTCATTATGCCCAAAAAATGGTCCGATTTAAAAACCAAACATTTCCACAGCTACCATTCCTGAGTAACATTAATTCTTATCTTTCTGTTCAATTCATTCTATTTGGGGAGCTGGAGCTACTTGAAGCTTTATTTAAAGATATGCAAAGCATCTACACAAGACCAGCATTATGTTTTAAATACCCAACACAGTAATTATTGAATGTTTACATACCTTGTTTCCAAACTCCTTGTATTAATAGAATATATTCCTATCCAATTTATAACACAAAACAATCACCATGGCTCTTTTCTTTACTGTAAAAATTCACAATGGCGCTGCAATGACTATTTCAAATTCAGCCAATCCAACTGGTACAAAAGCAATGACTATTTCAAATTCAGCCAATCCAATTGGTACAAAAACATCACGTGGTATTCTTTCACCTTTCGCCTTCAATCGCCTTCAGTATAGCGATATTAATAGATTCTATCATCACGTGGTGCATACAATGTGACATCTATAAATAGAAATATGGGTCCGGTCAACACGCCAACGTGGTCTTACTCTATGCATATATTTTGATGCATTGTGTTGCCTTGACAACTCAGACAATTTAGAATAAGTTGTACTTATATTAACATATAGCATTGGAGAGAGTCTAGGTTACTAGGCATTGAATATTTTGAGTGAGTATTAGCAAACAGTTCGGCTCCAGATCACTTACGGCATCCAGTTATGGTATATTTGAATGACTTTTAATGCATTGTGTTACGTGGACCACTTGTAACTTAATTGAAGATATGTTTATTTATATTAGCATATCGTATATTGAGGCTGCAGGCTACAAGAAACTGTTAAGTTTTAATAGGTGATGCATTGTGTTACATGGGCAGCTTGTATGTCAGCTAATTTAAGATCTGTTGTGCTGATATTAACATACCCTCTGGATGAGGGTCCAAGCTACACGAAAATGCATAGTTTTAGTAGATATAAGCAAACAATGAAGCTCCAGATTAAGTACCGCATATATTTAGGCAATATTTGAGTGACTGTTGATGCACTGTGTTACATGGGCGACTTGTAGCTCAGCTAATTGAACATGTGTTGTTCTTATATGAACGTGTCTTATATGGAAGGGTTCAGGCTACAGGAAAATGTATATTTGTAGTACGTAAAAGCAACCAGTGTGGCTCCAGACCAATTACACATTCCAGTTATGCAATATTTGTATTGATATATGATGCAGTGTGTTACTTTGGCGACTAGAAGGTCAGCTGATTGAAGATCTATTGGAATCGATTCAAAGAACTGAGAGAGTCAAACACAGAACCGTTTAAATTTCGAAAATCGGAGCAGATTTGAGCGAATATGGGCTTTGAAAGTTTTTACTATATGTACATATGCATGGGTTAACCCTCGTATGTTAACTTAGGGTTAACCCACTATGTTTAGAGCCATACGGGATGCAAGGGATAACCAGTAGACCCATTACCTAACCCATTAGTATACCCACTAGTAGACCCACTAGCTAACCCACCACCAGTAGACTCACTAGTAGACCCAATAGAAGACCCACCGGTAGACCCACTAGTAGACTCACCGGTAGACCCATGTATAGAATACGTTTTTTATCATGAACCCTTACCCATAAACCCTTTCCCCTTAGAACTCAGTTGAGGGTTAGACCCACCAGTAGAACGACGAGAAGACCCACCACCAGTTAACCCATTAGTAGATCCACTGGAAGACAAACTAGTAGACACACCAGTAGACACACTAGTAGACCCACTAGTAGACCTACTAGTAGACCGACCAGTAGACACACCAGTAGACACACCGGTAGACCCACTAGTAGACCCACTAGTAGACCCACCAGGAGACATACCAGTAGACACTCCAGTAGACACACTAGTTGACCCACTAGTAGACCCATCGGTATATCCACTAGTAGACCCACTAGTAGACCCACTAGTAGACACACCAGTAGACACACCAGTAGATACACTGTGTTAATAAATTTATACGATCAACATTCTATTGATAGATGGTTAGGGTTAGGTTTAGTCTAGTAGTGGGTCTACTGGTGTGTCTACTTGTGGGTCTACTAGTGGGTTTACTGGTGGGTCTACTAGTGGGTCTACCAATGGATCTAATGGTGTGTTTACCAGTGGGTCTTCTGGGTTAGAGGTTGGGGGAATGTACACGGTCAAAAAAGTTGACCATTCTATTTAAAGATGCCATGTAACCAGGTCACGTGGTGATGGATTTTGATGCATTGTGTTTCCTGGACCCGTTATAACTCAGTTGATTGAAAATCTGTTGTACTTATATAAACATATAGTATATGGTAGGGTCCAAGCTAGTAGTAAATGTATAATTTAAGTAAGTATAAGCAAACAGTTTGGGTCCAGATCACTTACGGCATACAGTTAGGCAATATTTGAGTGCGTTTTGATGCATTGTGTTACCTGGATCCGTTGTAACGCATTTAATTGGAGATCTGTTGTACTTATATTAATATATCCTGTAGAGGAGGGTCTATGCTACCCGAAAATGTATAGTTTTAGTAGGTATAAGCAAACAATGAAGCTCCAGATCAAGGACGGCATCTAGTTAGGTAGTATTTTTATGCATTGTGTTACGTGGGCGACGTGTAGGTCAGTTATTTGAAGCTGTTTTGTAGCAATATTAACGTTTGGTATATAGAAGAGTGCATGCTACAAGAACATGTATAGTTTGAGTAGGTATAAGCAAACAGTGTGGCTCCAGATGAATTACATAATCCAGTTAGGCAGTATTTGAGTGAGTTTTGATGCATTGTGTTACATGAGCAACTTGTATGTCAGCTAATTTAAGATCTATTAGAATGGATGGAAAGAACTGAGAGAGTCAAACACAGAACCGTTTAAATTTCGAAAATCGGAGCAGATTTGAGCTAGTTATGGACTTTGAAAGTTTTTACTATATGTACATATGCATGGGTTAACCTTCGTATGTTAACTCAGGGTTAACCCACTATGTGGGTAACGGGATGCAAAGGATAACCAGTAGACCCATTGCCTAACCCATTAGTATACCCACTAGTAGACCCACTAGCTAACCCACCACCAGTAGACTCACTAGTATACCCACTAGAAGACCCACCGGTAGACCCACTAGTAGACCCACTAGTAGACCCACTAATAGACTTATCGGTAGACCCACATATAGAATACCTATGTTATCATGAACCCTTACCCATAAACCCTTACTCCTTAGAACCCAGTTTAGGGTTAGACCCACAAGTAGAACAACGAGTAGACCCACTACCAGTAAACCCATTAGTAGATCCACTGGTAGACAAACTAGTAGACACACCAGTAGACACACCGTTAAACCCACTAGTAGACCCACTAGTAAACCCACTAGTAGACCGACCAGTAGACACACCAGTAGACACACCGGTAGACACACTAATAGACCCATTAGTAGACCCACTAGTTGGCCAACCAGTAGACACACCAGTAGAAACACCGGGAGACCCACTAGTAGACCCACCAGGAGACATACCAGTAGACACACCAGTAGACACACCAGTAGACACACTAGTTGACCAACTAGTAGACCCACCGGTATATCCACTAGTAGACCCACTAGTAGACCCACTCGTAGACACACCAGTAGACACATTGTGTTAAGAAACTTCTACGATCAACATTCTATTGATAGATGGTTAGGGTTAGAGTTAGTCTAGTAGTGGGTCTACTGGTGTGTCTACTGCCAAAAAAATTGTCCGATTTATTAACCAAACATTTCCACAGCTACCATTCCTGAGTAACTTTAATTCTTATCTTTCTGTTCAATTCATTCTATTTAGGGAGCTGGAGCTACTTGAAGCTTTATTTAAATATATGCAAAGCATCTGCACAAGACCAAAATTATGTTTGAAAAATACCCAACACAGCAATTATTGAAAGTTTACATACCTTGTTTCCAAACTCCTTGTATTAATAGAATATATTCCTATCCAATTTATAACACAAAACAATCACCATGGCTGTTTTCTTTAATGTAAAAGTTCACAATTGCGTTGCAATGACTATTTCAAATTCAGCCAATCCAATTGGTACAAAAACATCACGTGGTATTCTTTCACCTTTGGCCTTCAATCGCCTTCAGTATAGCGATATTAATAGATTCTATCATCACAAGTGTTTAACCTACTTTTTGGGCCAATCACAATGCTGGAAATTTTGAATTTCTCCACGATTAATTTCTTATAGTCAGACACTAATCGCTGACTTAGCGACTAAGTCGGCTGTCCCCAGCGCATGCGCGAGTACATCCTGTGACGTAGAGCTCGTCCCACCATGTAACAGCGCGAGCGTCAATTACACATACATGTAAATGTTCTGTGTAGATACCAAGGCTAAGAAATGAGGTGAACTGATGCAACTCAAACATTTACTGGCAGACATGTACAGAGATTAGAAAACAAGAAAAACCATTATTAAAAACACCAAAAAGAAGACCCTATATAAAAAATTTAGCGTGTCAGACAAGTGTATGCTAAATGCTGGACAAATGTAATGTAGAATGCTCCATTTGGAGCTTTCCGAACTACCTTTGTCTGTAATAAGCAGCCACCTGTCTATAGAGATTGCATTGTTTTGCCGTTGAACGGCTACTGTACAACGATTGACTGTTAAACAAGTATCTATGGTCATTCCTGTCTTTTATCTCATTAGATGACACTGGTCCCTCGCCCCGGCCCTGAAATTATAAAATATGATAATATTAACTGTAGGTTAATAACCTTTTCCTCCATAGCTTGTAGTATTGAAGACAGGTGGTTGCTTAAAACAGACTGAAATTAAAGCAGAATACTCCTTTAAGAGCATTCTGCTTTAATAATTTCTGACTGCTTTAAGCTACCGTCAGCTAGGATATAGGAATATTTCTTATGATGCATATATTCTAGCGTTTAACTGAATTTTAGTTCAAAGCATTTTATTGCATTAAATGTTTTTGCTTTCTTTTAAGAGCATAGCGCTTGAAACGTCGAGAGTGACTCAATGAAATATCTTACCTAATTCGGGCTTGAACAACGTTTGGGTCTGCACATTTAACAGTTGTGTTAGACTGCTATCTTGAAATGTATCGTCCATAATCCAAAACATCTATGGTCTCAAAGGTCGAACGTCGGCTACCTTTCTGACATCTTTCTCAACACACGGTTTATGCTGTTGTCCCTGGTAACGCACGAGACCAATTCCAGCTTCACTCTGCCCACTTTACATCCTGTCCAAAAACTAGGCTAAACACTATATCAGTGTCTATTAAGTGCGAATTTAATGACTTTAAATGCCTTGCTCGCTCGCTAACGCTCGCTGCGCTTCGGCATTTAAAATCATTAAATCCACACTTAATAGACACTAACTAATACCTGGTGCATACAATGTGACCTCTATAAATAGAACTATGGGTTCGGTCAACACGCCAACGTGCTCTTACCCTATGCATACATTTTGATGCATTGTGTTACCTTGACAACGTGTAACTCAGAAAATTTAGAATCCATTATACTTATATTAACATATAGCATTGGAGAGAGTCCAGGTTACTAGGCATTGAATAATTTGAGTGAGTATAAGCAAACAGTTTAGCTCTAGATCACTTAAGGCATCCAGTTATGGTATATTTGAATGACTTTTAATGCATTGTGTTACGTGGACCACTTGTAACTTAATAGAAGATATGTTTATTTATATTAACATATCGTATATGGAAGGGCGCAGGCTACAAGAAACTGTTTAGTTTTAATAGGTGATGCATTGTGTTACATGGGCAACTTGTAGGACAGCTAATTTAAGATCTGTTGTGCTGATATTAAGATACCCTATAGAGGAGGGTCCAAGCAACACGAAAATGCATAGTTTTAGTAGGTATAAGCAAACAATGAAGCTCCAGATCAAGTACCGCATATATTTAGGCAATATTTGAGTGACTTTTGACGCACTGTGTTACATGGGCGACTTGTAGGTCAGCTAATTGAACATGTGTTGTTCTTATATGAACGTGTCTTATATGGAAGGGTTCAGGCTACAAGAAAATCTATATTTGTAGTACGTAAAAGCAACCATTGTGGCTCCAGATCAATTACACATTCCAGTTATTCAATATTTGTATTAATTTCCGATGCAATTATTTTTACTTTGGCGACTAGTAGGTCAGCTAATTTAAGATCTATTGGTATAGATGGAAAGAACTGAGTGAGTCAAACACAGAACCGTTTAATTTCGAAAATCGGAGCAGATTTTAGCGAGTTATGGGCTTTGAAGGTTTTTACTACATGTAAATATACATGGGTTAACCCTCGTATGTTAACTCAGGGTTAACCAACTATGTTTTAGAGCCATACGGGATGCAAGGGATAACCAGTAGATCCATTACCTAACCCATTAGTATACCCACTAGTAGACCCACTAGCTAACCCACCATCAGATAATAGTTTTTGGTTTTGGTGTCAAAAGATGCGGCATCAAAAGTTCTTTAGATCCTGTAAGTATCATTACCGAAAACTTCCATATAAGGAAGTTATCCCATTTTTAGGCTGAATTTTGATAGGATTTGATGGTCTAAGTGTTCCTGTCCGTATTTGGGCAATGAAAAACCTATCTCTTGACCGATTTCCATTATGAAGGCATCGGCATGTAGGGCACGTTAAGACCTTCAAAATGACATATCGTTTGATATTCTAGCTCTACGGGTTCTCATTGAAACTTCAAAAAACATGTTAAAAAACAGACACTTTTATAATTGCACCTGGTACATCAAACGTTCATAACGCGCTTATTAATTAATATTTCCATAATATTTTTTCATGTACTTGTAGAACTATTCAAGTTGTAAAAAATAAGTACTAACCACATGTCAACTCGGAGTTTTAATTAGGTTGCCAGTGTTGACACAGATACTCCTAAATGGTTCCGGATTGGGTCATTTTAAGGGGTTGGAACCTGATATCTCAGTCAATTTTCAATATTTTTTGAATATTTTTTCACCGAGGTGGATCTACTTACTAGCCCTTTAAAATGGCACTAAATGTATGTTCCCCGGTGAATGCGTTCGTCCGTCCGAGCGCGAAAACCATTTTGGCGCCAAATCGGTCCTTTGTTCTTTAGCGATTTCCGCCGTTTTGGGGGTCTTATTATTACATAATCCCTGCATATATTCTTTATATCTTTATACCAATATGAAGAACAGTTCTTGGGCATACTTTATGCATATGCATATTTATATTGGTCTGTCCGTTCTTGTGTATGTCTGTGCGAGGTCTTGAATTAGCTAAGTATCGCAAAAATTTCCGATTTTTCCGAATTTCACGAACTTTGACCGTCATTTCTGAACAGACCATGATATGTCTGCGCACTAAATGTATAATTAATATGTAGATCGAAGTATACTTATTCTATTGGTACTAAATGTTTTACCTAAAACCATCGATAAAGTTGGGTCTATGTTCGATCCTAGACACCCGCTAAAGAGTCCAAAATGCACATTCTGGGCCCTATTTAATAGAACCCTGGTCTCTAAATACGTTTATTTTTATTTAAAACCTACGTGTATGTATAAAGCAAGTTAGTCTCTACAAGCTGGTATTTTAATATACTGCGTACACTGCTGTTCGTTCGTCCGTACGCGCCGTTCCCTATGCCCCAATTGCTATATTTTATGAAAATCGGGCCGTTTTGGTCTCTTTTGAGTGTTATTTTTACATAAAATCTTTGAATATATTATTTGTTTTACATATGTATGTAGGTAATAAATATATAAACAAAATGACAGAGTTTGAATAGAGTATGGGACATTCGTCCGTCCGTACAGCTTAAAAAATGGCCAAATTCAGATATTCGGAAAGTAAAAAATGCAATTTCAAATGCCCGTCTAAGGCATAATTTATAGATATATAATATAATTTTACATTCAGTGCAACGGTCCTATCATATACTTTACAAAAATACCAGATGTTGCAATATTAACGTGTTTGTCCGACCGTACGCGCAGTAAATTCTCTAATTTGAATCTAAATTTTGTTATAAAAGGGGTAGTTTTTCGTGACTTTTGACTATGGCTGTATCCATAACAGCGTGGTATAGAATTATAAAATATACATGTGTATATAGTACAGGACATTTGCTAACCGTCCGCGCAGGGTTGAATGTCCGTCCGTTCATCTGTCCGTCTGTGCGGGCCGTAAAAGATAGGGTTATTACTCGATCGTTGTTTTCTTTAATGAAAATGACAATTTCAAATGCCCGTATAAGGCACAATTTCATAGATAGATAATATATTTTTACATTCATTGCAAAGGCCCTATGATATACTTCACCAAAACAAAATATGTTGCAGTATTAACGTGTTTGTCCGACCGTACGCGCAGTGAATTCTCTCCTCGGAATCTATATTTTGCTACAAAAATCGGGTCGTTTTCAGGACTTTAGACAAAGAATGTATCAATAACAGGGTGGTATAGAATTATAATATATACATGGGTATAAATAACAGGACATTTGCTAACCGTCCGCGTAGGTTTGAATGTCCGTTCGTTCATCTGTCTGTCTGTCCGGGTCGTACAAGAGAGGGTTATTACTCGACCGTTGGTTTTATTACCGAGAATTGCAATTTCAAATGCCCGTATAAGGCATAATTTCATAGATAGATAATATAATTTTACATCAGTGCAAAGACCCTATAATATACTTTACACAAATACCAGATGCTGCAATACTAACGCGTTCGCCCGACCGTACGCCCTGACAATTCTCTCATCTGAGGCTATATTTCGTGTTTTTGCAACCCGTTGACAGTCATGTGTCATGTTTCTTGAGCCCACTGTAGGTCTTAAGATACATATGCTTACTTGCATGCATACTTTCGACCTCAGAGTACAAGATCCAAAAGGTTTGACGTCTCTCTCATCGTCTGTGCGTCTGTGTGTGTCCCGAAAATAGAGGTTATTACTAGTTTTGGGTAAAATGAACGAGTATAACATAGAATAAACGTGACCTAAGCCTTTATTATTAAACTTAGGAAGCTGAATTTTGAAAATATTGTAGGAGATGTACATGGTATGTTGTAGAGGAGGTCAAAACATATTTTATGATATAATATAGTGGTCTTATGTCCGTCTGTCCGTCCGTAGGACACAAACAATGTTGTTGTTTTTATTTTATATTCTAATACATGTATCTTATTGATTGAGCCAGTAAGAGGGTAAAGGATACTTTTTGGCACATATATGTATATTAGAACCATAAGGCTACATGGCAGACATACTTTTATATCTCTATGATCGTCCGTGCGTCTGTCTGGGCTGTAAAAGGGACGATAATACTAGTTTTGGGTACAATGAACAGAGTAAAACATAGAACAAATGTGACCAAAGCCTTTATTATAAAACCTGGGACGCTGAATTTTGCATATATTGTAGGGTATGTACAGGTCTATCTTCGGGTATAATATGGCGTTCGTATGTCCGTACCAGCAACACATTCCCTTGAAATATGTATATTTTGGGTTTTTGAGTTAATGTAACTCAATTATTGACCCCATAAGAGGGTTAAATATACTTATGAGTATATATATATTGACTAGAAACGTTTGCCTACAAGACCAAGGCACTTTGAAGTCTGACTGACCGTCTGTGCGTCTGCCCTAGCCCCAAAATGGACGATAGAGCTAGTTTGGGTGAATTGAACAGAATTGTATAAATTTATGCAGGTGATGTAGGCGTTTAGTATAACACATAGGAAGACCATGTTGTACAGGGGGTCAAGACACGTTTTATGGCCAAATATGGTATTTCTCCATATAAGGGCATGAGACATCTCACGAGTTCAGAAAAACTGGTCTGAGTGTCCCTGGGTAAATTTACCCAACTTTGGCACTATTAACATATTTGCCCATATTTGGACATATATCAATAGTGTACACTTAAAACAACATAAACATCGTACCTACTGGGTCTACTGGGTCTACTGGACCTACTGGGTCTACTGGGTCTACTGTACCTACTGGGTCTACTGTACCTACTGGGTCTACTGGGTCTACTGTACCTACTGGGTCTACTAATTAGCGCTCAAGTACTCAATGAAATCCGATTTCTCAAAACAATTACATTGTGTGCGCCGCGCCGCAATGGGTTACTCCTATCACGCATACTCTCATAACTCACTCAAATCTGCTCCGATTCTCAAAATGTCAACGGTTCTGAGTTTGCCTTACTCACCTCTTCCCATACATACCACAGAGTAATGCTGTCAGAGTTATGGTTAACCCAGGAGTAAAGGTGGCAGAGCTAGAGTTAAGGGTTAGGGTTAAGGTTATGGTTGCAGGGTTACGGTTAGGGTACAAGGTTAAGGTTAAGGTTGCAGGGTTATGGTTAGGGTACAGGGTTATGGTTAAGGTTGCAGGGTTATCCCCGGGGTTAATCCCCGGAGTATAGATAGAAGACGTAAAGGTACACACTGTTCAGGTTATGTCTCCAGTCACAGAGTAAAGGTAATATAAGGAGCAAGGGATAACTCTTCTGCGGCTTGTCCGAACAAAGGAATCTATTTTTAGTAACAACCTTTACTCCCAGTTAACCCACCATCCGCCAGTATTGCTTATATAGTAACTCTTTTATTTCTCATCAGATTGGACACAAATTTGCCATGACGGAAGAGCTCCCTTTATGTAGCATTTTCTATTCTTACATTTAATATCAATTACTTATAGTTCGGGAGCTGGATCTCTCCGAAGAGAGCTTCATTCAAAATTTCAACTGCGCAGCGCCGCCGAAATGGTATACTCACTAGTAGACCCACCAGTAAACCCACAAGTAGACCCACTGGGTCTACTGGGTCTACTGTACCTACTGGGTCTACTGGGTCTACTGGGCCTACTGTACCTACTGGGTCTACTGGGTCTACTGGGCCTACTGGGTCTACTGAGTCTACTGTACCTACTGGGTCTACTGTACCTACTGGGTCAACTGGGTCTACTGTACCTACTGGGTCTACTGGGTCTACTGTACCTACTGGGTCTACTGGGTCTACTGGGCATACTGTACCTACTGGGTCTACAGTACCTACTGGGTCTACTGGGTCTAGTGGGTCTAGTGGGTCTACTGGGCATACTGTGTCTACTGGGTCTACTGTACCTACTGGGTCTACTGGGTCTACTGTACCTACTGGGTCTACTGGGCCTACTGTGTCTACTGTACCTACTGGGTCTACTGGGTCTACTGTACCTACAGGGTCTACTGGGTCTACTGTACCTACTGGGTCTACTGGGTCTACTGTACCTACTTGGTCTACTGGGTCTACTGGGCCTACTGGGTCTACTGGGTCTACTGTACCTACTGGGTCTACTGTACCTACTGGGTCTACTGGGCCTACTGGGTCTACTGGGTCTACTGTACCTACTGGGTCTACTGTACCTACTGTACCTACTGGGTCTACTGTACCTACTGGGCCTACTGGGTCTACTGGATCTACTGGGCCTACTGGGTCTACTAGGTCTACTGAGTCTACTGTACCTACTGGGTCTACTGTACCTACTGGATCTACTGGGTCTACTGTACCTACTGGGTCTACTAATTAGCGCTCAAGTACTCATTGAAATCCGATTTCTCAAAATAATTACATTGTGTGCGCCGCGCTGCAATGGGTTACTCCTATCACGCATACACTCATAACTCACTCATATCTGCTCCGATTCTCAAAATGTCAACGGTTCTGAGTTTGCCTTACTCACCTCTTTCCATACATACCCCAGAGTAATGCTGTCAGAGTTATGGTTAACCCAGGAGTAAAGGTGGCAGAGCTAGAGTTAAGGGTTAGGGTTAAGGTTATGGTTGCAGGGTTACGGTTAGGGTACAGGGTTAATGTTAAGGTTGCAGGGTTACGGTTAGGGTACAGGGTTAAGGTTATGGTTGCAGGGTTACGGTTAGGGTACTGGGTTATGGTTAAGGTTGCAGGGTTATCCCCGGGGTTAATCCCCGGAGTATAGATAGAAGACTGTGCCACAGAGTAAAGGTACACACTGTTCAGGTTATGTCTCCAGTCACAGAGTAAAGGTAATATAAGGTGCAAGGGATAACTCTTCTGCGGCTTGTCCGAACAAAGGAATCTATTTTTAGTAACAACCTTTACTCCCAGTTAACCCACCATCCGCCAGTATGGCTTATATAGTAACTCTTTTATTTCTCATCAGATTGGCCATGCCGGAAGAGCTCCCTTTATGTAGCATTTTCTATTCTTACATTTAATATCAATTACTTATAGTTCGGGAGCTGGATCTCTCCGAAGAGAGCTTCATTCAAAATTTCAACTGCGCAGCGCCGCCGAAATGGTATACTCACTAGTAGACCCACCAGTAAACCCACAAGTAGACCCACCGGTAAACACACTAGTAGACCCACTACTAAACCCACTGGGTCTACTGGGTCTACTGTACCTACTGGGTCTACTGGGCCTACTGTGTCTACTGTACCTACTGGGTCTACTGGGTCTACTGTACCTACAGGGTCTACTGGGTCTACTGTACCTACTGGGTCTACTGGGTCTACTGTACCTACTGGGTCTACTGGGTCTACTGGGTCTACCGGGTCTATTGTACCTACTGGGTCTACTGGGTCTACTGTACCTACTGGGTCTACTGGGTCTACTTCACCTACTGGGTCTACTGTACCTACTGGGCCTACTGGGTCTACTGTACCTACTGGGTCTACTGGGTCTACTGTACCTACTGGGTCTACTGTACCTACTGGGTCTACTGGGTCTACTGTACCTACTGGGTCTACTGGGTCTACTGGGTCTACTGGGTCTACTGGGTCTACCGGGTCTACTGTACCTACTGGGTCTACTGGGTCTACTGTACCTACTGGGTCTACTGGGTCTACTTTACCTACTGGGTCTACTATACCTATTGGGCTTAGGGTTAGGGTTAGGGTTAGGGTTAGGGTTAGGGTTAGGGTTAGGGTTAGGGTTAGGGTTAGGGTTAGGGTTAGGGTTAGGGTTAGGGTTAGGGTTAGGGTTAGGGTATAGGCACTTTGGCGAGATGCAACTATGCAACTATGCAACTCTTTGATATGATTGGCTGCTATAAATAGATCATGATGTCATATAGTGTCATTCTATTTAATATGACACGTGGTATGTACCACGTGATGATAGAGTCTATTTATAAATCAAAGGAGAACTATACAAAGAGATATGTAAGTAAGTTTATGTATAATGATATGCTGAGGAAACAAACTATGAAGATAGACAATGTATATATCTCTGCAAACGCCTTGAAAAGCCAACCTCAAATCAAGTGTCAAATGAAAAAGTAGTGCTAAAATGGATCAGTTATTGCCCTTTGAAAATATTAAAAGAGTATTTTATAAACTTCCCTTTCCTCTATTTTGTAAAGAAGAGAATAGAATAAACAAATTGCTTAGAATTTGCTGTTGTGCAATATATGTGAATTTGGAGAAAATCCAATTTTTGTTTTATAAAAAAATCTGTAATAACTCAGGTTAACCAATTATGTTTAGAACCATACGTGACCCAAGGGTTAACCTTCCGAGGTTAACTCAGGTTAACCCACGATGTTTAGAGCCATATGTGACAAATTGGTTAACCCTTCCAGGTTAACCCACAACTATAGAGTCATACATGACACAAGGGTAAACCCACCGAGATTAACTCAGGTTAACCCACGATGTTTAGAGGCATATGTAACAACTTGGTTAACCCTCCTAGGTTAACCCACTACTATAGAGACATACATGACCCAAGGGTTAACCCACCGAGGTTAACTCAGGTTAACCCATGATTATTAGATCCATAGGTGACCTAAGGGTTAACCGGTTAGAGTCAACACAGGGTAACTCCGCATGTTTAGAGTTTTATCATCTAGAGATTTACCAAGGCTTATCCTGGAGTTAACTAATTTGTTAGCCCTGTAAACTTAATCTTAGCAAATTACCTTAACTCAAGGGTTATTTAAACCACCATAACCCCTGTGTTAACTCCAGGGTTAACCCTGCGATCATAAACTTAACCCTTTACCTTATTCATGTGTTAACTCTGCCACGTTAACTTCAGATATAACTCATGGGTTGACTCTGAAACCTTAACCTTAACCCTGTACCTTAACTCCGTGGTTAACTCTGTCATCTATTACCTCTGGGTTAAATCCCGGGTTAACCCTGCAACTAAAACATAAGCACGATACCTTTCCTCCGGGGTTAACTCGTTCACCTTAACAATTACTTACAGTTCGGGAGCTGAAGCTAGAGCTCTCCAAAGAGAGCTTTACTTCTATTTTCGTCATTATGCCCAAAAAATGGTCCGATTTAAAAACCAAACATTTCCACAGCTACCATTCCTGAGTAACATTAATTCTTATCTTTCTGTTCAATTCATTCTATTTGGGGAGCTGGAGCTACTTGAAGCTTTATTTAAAGATATGCAAAGCATCTACACAAGACCAGCATTATGTTTTAAATACCCAACACAGTAATTATTGAATGTTTACATACCTTGTTTCCAAACTCCTTGTATTAATAGAATATATTCCTATCCAATTTATAACACAAAACAATCACCATGGCTCTTTTCTTTACTGTAAAAATTCACAATGGCGCTGCAATGACTATTTCAAATTCAGCCAATCCAACTGGTACAAAAGCAATGACTATTTCAAATTCAGCCAATCCAATTGGTACAAAAACATCACGTGGTATTCTTTCACCTTTCGCCTTCAATCGCCTTCAGTATAGCGATATTAATAGATTCTATCATCACGTGGTGCATACAATGTGACATCTATAAATAGAAATATGGGTCCGGTCAACACGCCAACGTGGTCTTACTCTATGCATATATTTTGATGCATTGTGTTGCCTTGACAACTCAGACAATTTAGAATAAGTTGTACTTATATTAACATATAGCATTGGAGAGAGTCTAGGTTACTAGGCATTGAATATTTTGAGTGAGTATTAGCAAACAGTTCGGCTCCAGATCACTTACGGCATCCAGTTATGGTATATTTGAATGACTTTTAATGCATTGTGTTACGTGGACCACTTGTAACTTAATTGAAGATATGTTTATTTATATTAGCATATCGTATATTGAGGCTGCAGGCTACAAGAAACTGTTAAGTTTTAATAGGTGATGCATTGTGTTACATGGGCAGCTTGTATGTCAGCTAATTTAAGATCTGTTGTGCTGATATTAACATACCCTCTGGATGAGGGTCCAAGCTACACGAAAATGCATAGTTTTAGTAGATATAAGCAAACAATGAAGCTCCAGATTAAGTACCGCATATATTTAGGCAATATTTGAGTGACTGTTGATGCACTGTGTTACATGGGCGACTTGTAGCTCAGCTAATTGAACATGTGTTGTTCTTATATGAACGTGTCTTATATGGAAGGGTTCAGGCTACAGGAAAATGTATATTTGTAGTACGTAAAAGCAACCAGTGTGGCTCCAGACCAATTACACATTCCAGTTATGCAATATTTGTATTGATATATGATGCAGTGTGTTACTTTGGCGACTAGAAGGTCAGCTGATTGAAGATCTATTGGAATCGATTCAAAGAACTGAGAGAGTCAAACACAGAACCGTTTAAATTTCGAAAATCGGAGCAGATTTGAGCGAATATGGGCTTTGAAAGTTTTTACTATATGTACATATGCATGGGTTAACCCTCGTATGTTAACTTAGGGTTAACCCACTATGTTTAGAGCCATACGGGATGCAAGGGATAACCAGTAGACCCATTACCTAACCCATTAGTATACCCACTAGTAGACCCACTAGCTAACCCACCACCAGTAGACTCACTAGTAGACCCAATAGAAGACCCACCGGTAGACCCACTAGTAGACTCACCGGTAGACCCATGTATAGAATACGTTTTTTATCATGAACCCTTACCCATAAACCCTTTCCCCTTAGAACTCAGTTGAGGGTTAGACCCACCAGTAGAACGACGAGAAGACCCACCACCAGTTAACCCATTAGTAGATCCACTGGAAGACAAACTAGTAGACACACCAGTAGACACACTAGTAGACCCACTAGTAGACCTACTAGTAGACCGACCAGTAGACACACCAGTAGACACACCGGTAGACCCACTAGTAGACCCACTAGTAGACCCACCAGGAGACATACCAGTAGACACTCCAGTAGACACACTAGTTGACCCACTAGTAGACCCATCGGTATATCCACTAGTAGACCCACTAGTAGACCCACTAGTAGACACACCAGTAGACACACCAGTAGATACACTGTGTTAATAAATTTATACGATCAACATTCTATTGATAGATGGTTAGGGTTAGGTTTAGTCTAGTAGTGGGTCTACTGGTGTGTCTACTTGTGGGTCTACTAGTGGGTTTACTGGTGGGTCTACTAGTGGGTCTACCAATGGATCTAATGGTGTGTTTACCAGTGGGTCTTCTGGGTTAGAGGTTGGGGGAATGTACACGGTCAAAAAAGTTGACCATTCTATTTAAAGATGCCATGTAACCAGGTCACGTGGTGATGGATTTTGATGCATTGTGTTTCCTGGACCCGTTATAACTCAGTTGATTGAAAATCTGTTGTACTTATATAAACATATAGTATATGGTAGGGTCCAAGCTAGTAGTAAATGTATAATTTAAGTAAGTATAAGCAAACAGTTTGGGTCCAGATCACTTACGGCATACAGTTAGGCAATATTTGAGTGCGTTTTGATGCATTGTGTTACCTGGATCCGTTGTAACGCATTTAATTGGAGATCTGTTGTACTTATATTAATATATCCTGTAGAGGAGGGTCTATGCTACCCGAAAATGTATAGTTTTAGTAGGTATAAGCAAACAATGAAGCTCCAGATCAAGGACGGCATCTAGTTAGGTAGTATTTTTATGCATTGTGTTACGTGGGCGACGTGTAGGTCAGTTATTTGAAGCTGTTTTGTAGCAATATTAACGTTTGGTATATAGAAGAGTGCATGCTACAAGAACATGTATAGTTTGAGTAGGTATAAGCAAACAGTGTGGCTCCAGATGAATTACATAATCCAGTTAGGCAGTATTTGAGTGAGTTTTGATGCATTGTGTTACATGAGCAACTTGTATGTCAGCTAATTTAAGATCTATTAGAATGGATGGAAAGAACTGAGAGAGTCAAACACAGAACCGTTTAAATTTCGAAAATCGGAGCAGATTTGAGCTAGTTATGGACTTTGAAAGTTTTTACTATATGTACATATGCATGGGTTAACCTTCGTATGTTAACTCAGGGTTAACCCACTATGTGGGTAACGGGATGCAAAGGATAACCAGTAGACCCATTGCCTAACCCATTAGTATACCCACTAGTAGACCCACTAGCTAACCCACCACCAGTAGACTCACTAGTATACCCACTAGAAGACCCACCGGTAGACCCACTAGTAGACCCACTAGTAGACCCACTAATAGACTTATCGGTAGACCCACATATAGAATACCTATGTTATCATGAACCCTTACCCATAAACCCTTACTCCTTAGAACCCAGTTTAGGGTTAGACCCACAAGTAGAACAACGAGTAGACCCACTACCAGTAAACCCATTAGTAGATCCACTGGTAGACAAACTAGTAGACACACCAGTAGACACACCGTTAAACCCACTAGTAGACCCACTAGTAAACCCACTAGTAGACCGACCAGTAGACACACCAGTAGACACACCGGTAGACACACTAATAGACCCATTAGTAGACCCACTAGTTGGCCAACCAGTAGACACACCAGTAGAAACACCGGGAGACCCACTAGTAGACCCACCAGGAGACATACCAGTAGACACACCAGTAGACACACCAGTAGACACACTAGTTGACCAACTAGTAGACCCACCGGTATATCCACTAGTAGACCCACTAGTAGACCCACTCGTAGACACACCAGTAGACACATTGTGTTAAGAAACTTCTACGATCAACATTCTATTGATAGATGGTTAGGGTTAGAGTTAGTCTAGTAGTGGGTCTACTGGTGTGTCTACTGCCAAAAAAATTGTCCGATTTATTAACCAAACATTTCCACAGCTACCATTCCTGAGTAACTTTAATTCTTATCTTTCTGTTCAATTCATTCTATTTAGGGAGCTGGAGCTACTTGAAGCTTTATTTAAATATATGCAAAGCATCTGCACAAGACCAAAATTATGTTTGAAAAATACCCAACACAGCAATTATTGAAAGTTTACATACCTTGTTTCCAAACTCCTTGTATTAATAGAATATATTCCTATCCAATTTATAACACAAAACAATCACCATGGCTGTTTTCTTTAATGTAAAAGTTCACAATTGCGTTGCAATGACTATTTCAAATTCAGCCAATCCAATTGGTACAAAAACATCACGTGGTATTCTTTCACCTTTGGCCTTCAATCGCCTTCAGTATAGCGATATTAATAGATTCTATCATCACAAGTGTTTAACCTACTTTTTGGGCCAATCACAATGCTGGAAATTTTGAATTTCTCCACGATTAATTTCTTATAGTCAGACACTAATCGCTGACTTAGCGACTAAGTCGGCTGTCCCCAGCGCATGCGCGAGTACATCCTGTGACGTAGAGCTCGTCCCACCATGTAACAGCGCGAGCGTCAATTACACATACATGTAAATGTTCTGTGTAGATACCAAGGCTAAGAAATGAGGTGAACTGATGCAACTCAAACATTTACTGGCAGACATGTACAGAGATTAGAAAACAAGAAAAACCATTATTAAAAACACCAAAAAGAAGACCCTATATAACAAATTTAGCGTGTCAGACAAGTGTATGCTAAATGCTGGACAAATGTAATGTAGAATGCTCCATTTGGAGCTTTCCGAACTACCTTTGTCTGTAATAAGCAGCCACCTGTCTATAGAGATTGCATTGTTTTGCCGTTGAACGGCTACTGTACAACGATTGACTGTTAAACAAGTATCTATGGTCATTCCTGTCTTTTATCTCATTAGATGACACTGGTCCCTCGCCCCGGCCCTGAAATTATAAAATATGATAATATTAACTGTAGGTTAATAACCTTTTCCTCCATAGCTTGTAGTATTGAAGACAGGTGGTTGCTTAAAACAGACTGAAATTAAAGCAGAATACTCCTTTAAGAGCATTCTGCTTTAATAATTTCTGACTGCTTTAAGCTACCGTCAGCTAGGATATAGGAATATTTCTTATGATGCATATATTCTAGCGTTTAACTGAATTTTAGTTCAAAGCATTTTATTGCATTAAATGTTTTTGCTTTCTTTTAAGAGCATAGCGCTTGAAACGTCGAGAGTGACTCAATGAAATATCTTACCTAATTCGGGCTTGAACAACGTTTGGGTCTGCACATTTAACAGTTGTGTTAGACTGCTATCTTGAAATGTATCGTCCATAATCCAAAACATCTATGGTCTCAAAGGTCGAACGTCGGCTACCTTTCTGACATCTTTCTCAACACACGGTTTATGCTGTTGTCCCTGGTAACGCACGAGACCAATTCCAGCTTCACTCTGCCCACTTTACATCCTGTCCAAAAACTAGGCTAAACACTATATCAGTGTCTATTAAGTGCGAATTTAATGACTTTAAATGCCTTGCTCGCTCGCTAACGCTCGCTGCGCTTCGGCATTTAAAATCATTAAATCCACACTTAATAGACACTAACTAATACCTGGTGCATACAATGTGACCTCTATAAATAGAACTATGGGTTCGGTCAACACGCCAACGTGCTCTTACCCTATGCATACATTTTGATGCATTGTGTTACCTTGACAACGTGTAACTCAGAAAATTTAGAATCCATTATACTTATATTAACATATAGCATTGGAGAGAGTCCAGGTTACTAGGCATTGAATAATTTGAGTGAGTATAAGCAAACAGTTTAGCTCTAGATCACTTAAGGCATCCAGTTATGGTATATTTGAATGACTTTTAATGCATTGTGTTACGTGGACCACTTGTAACTTAATAGAAGATATGTTTATTTATATTAACATATCGTATATGGAAGGGCGCAGGCTACAAGAAACTGTTTAGTTTTAATAGGTGATGCATTGTGTTACATGGGCAACTTGTAGGACAGCTAATTTAAGATCTGTTGTGCTGATATTAAGATACCCTATAGAGGAGGGTCCAAGCAACACGAAAATGCATAGTTTTAGTAGGTATAAGCAAACAATGAAGCTCCAGATCAAGTACCGCATATATTTAGGCAATATTTGAGTGACTTTTGACGCACTGTGTTACATGGGCGACTTGTAGGTCAGCTAATTGAACATGTGTTGTTCTTATATGAACGTGTCTTATATGGAAGGGTTCAGGCTACAAGAAAATCTATATTTGTAGTACGTAAAAGCAACCATTGTGGCTCCAGATCAATTACACATTCCAGTTATTCAATATTTGTATTAATTTCCGATGCAATTATTTTTACTTTGGCGACTAGTAGGTCAGCTAATTTAAGATCTATTGGTATAGATGGAAAGAACTGAGTGAGTCAAACACAGAACCGTTTAATTTCGAAAATCGGAGCAGATTTTAGCGAGTTATGGGCTTTGAAGGTTTTTACTACATGTAAATATACATGGGTTAACCCTCGTATGTTAACTCAGGGTTAACCAACTATGTTTTAGAGCCATACGGGATGCAAGGGATAACCAGTAGATCCATTACCTAACCCATTAGTATACCCACTAGTAGACCCACTAGCTAACCCACCATCAGATAATAGTTTTTGGTTTTGGTGTCAAAAGATGCGGCATCAAAAGTTCTTTAGATCCTGTAAGTATCATTACCGAAAACTTCCATATAAGGAAGTTATCCCATTTTTAGGCTGAATTTTGATAGGATTTGATGGTCTAAGTGTTCCTGTCCGTATTTGGGCAATGAAAAACCTATCTCTTGACCGATTTCCATTATGAAGGCATCGGCATGTAGGGCACGTTAAGACCTTCAAAATGACATATCGTTTGATATTCTAGCTCTACGGGTTCTCATTGAAACTTCAAAAAACATGTTAAAAAACAGACACTTTTATAATTGCACCTGGTACATCAAACGTTCATAACGCGCTTATTAATTAATATTTCCATAATATTTTTTCATGTACTTGTAGAACTATTCAAGTTGTAAAAAATAAGTACTAACCACATGTCAACTCGGAGTTTTAATTAGGTTGCCAGTGTTGACACAGATACTCCTAAATGGTTCCGGATTGGGTCATTTTAAGGGGTTGGAACCTGATATCTCAGTCAATTTTCAATATTTTTTGAATATTTTTTCACCGAGGTGGATCTACTTACTAGCCCTTTAAAATGGCACTAAATGTATGTTCCCCGGTGAATGCGTTCGTCCGTCCGAGCGCGAAAACCATTTTGGCGCCAAATCGGTCCTTTGTTCTTTAGCGATTTCCGCCGTTTTGGGGGTCTTATTATTACATAATCCCTGCATATATTCTTTATATCTTTATACCAATATGAAGAACAGTTCTTGGGCATACTTTATGCATATGCATATTTATATTGGTCTGTCCGTTCTTGTGTATGTCTGTGCGAGGTCTTGAATTAGCTAAGTATCGCAAAAATTTCCGATTTTTCCGAATTTCACGAACTTTGACCGTCATTTCTGAACAGACCATGATATGTCTGCGCACTAAATGTATAATTAATATGTAGATCGAAGTATACTTATTCTATTGGTACTAAATGTTTTACCTAAAACCATCGATAAAGTTGGGTCTATGTTCGATCCTAGACACCCGCTAAAGAGTCCAAAATGCACATTCTGGGCCCTATTTAATAGAACCCTGGTCTCTAAATACGTTTATTTTTATTTAAAACCTACGTGTATGTATAAAGCAAGTTAGTCTCTACAAGCTGGTATTTTAATATACTGCGTACACTGCTGTTCGTTCGTCCGTACGCGCCGTTCCCTATGCCCCAATTGCTATATTTTATGAAAATCGGGCCGTTTTGGTCTCTTTTGAGTGTTATTTTTACATAAAATCTTTGAATATATTATTTGTTTTACATATGTATGTAGGTAATAAATATATAAACAAAATGACAGAGTTTGAATAGAGTATGGGACATTCGTCCGTCCGTACAGCTTAAAAAATGGCCAAATTCAGATATTCGGAAAGTAAAAAATGCAATTTCAAATGCCCGTCTAAGGCATAATTTATAGATATATAATATAATTTTACATTCAGTGCAACGGTCCTATCATATACTTTACAAAAATACCAGATGTTGCAATATTAACGTGTTTGTCCGACCGTACGCGCAGTAAATTCTCTAATTTGAATCTAAATTTTGTTATAAAAGGGGTAGTTTTTCGTGACTTTTGACTATGGCTGTATCCATAACAGCGTGGTATAGAATTATAAAATATACATGTGTATATAGTACAGGACATTTGCTAACCGTCCGCGCAGGGTTGAATGTCCGTCCGTTCATCTGTCCGTCTGTGCGGGCCGTAAAAGATAGGGTTATTACTCGATCGTTGTTTTCTTTAATGAAAATGACAATTTCAAATGCCCGTATAAGGCACAATTTCATAGATAGATAATATATTTTTACATTCATTGCAAAGGCCCTATGATATACTTCACCAAAACAAAATATGTTGCAGTATTAACGTGTTTGTCCGACCGTACGCGCAGTGAATTCTCTCCTCGGAATCTATATTTTGCTACAAAAATCGGGTCGTTTTCAGGACTTTAGACAAAGAATGTATCAATAACAGGGTGGTATAGAATTATAATATATACATGGGTATAAATAACAGGACATTTGCTAACCGTCCGCGTAGGTTTGAATGTCCGTTCGTTCATCTGTCTGTCTGTCCGGGTCGTACAAGAGAGGGTTATTACTCGACCGTTGGTTTTATTACCGAGAATTGCAATTTCAAATGCCCGTATAAGGCATAATTTCATAGATAGATAATATAATTTTACATCAGTGCAAAGACCCTATAATATACTTTACACAAATACCAGATGCTGCAATACTAACGCGTTCGCCCGACCGTACGCCCTGACAATTCTCTCATCTGAGGCTATATTTCGTGTTTTTGCAACCCGTTGACAGTCATGTGTCATGTTTCTTGAGCCCACTGTAGGTCTTAAGATACATATGCTTACTTGCATGCATACTTTCGACCTCAGAGTACAAGATCCAAAAGGTTTGACGTCTCTCTCATCGTCTGTGCGTCTGTGTGTGTCCCGAAAATAGAGGTTATTACTAGTTTTGGGTAAAATGAACGAGTATAACATAGAATAAACGTGACCTAAGCCTTTATTATTAAACTTAGGAAGCTGAATTTTGAAAATATTGTAGGAGATGTACATGGTATGTTGTAGAGGAGGTCAAAACATATTTTATGATATAATATAGTGGTCTTATGTCCGTCTGTCCGTCCGTAGGACACAAACAATGTTGTTGTTTTTATTTTATATTCTAATACATGTATCTTATTGATTGAGCCAGTAAGAGGGTAAAGGATACTTTTTGGCACATATATGTATATTAGAACCATAAGGCTACATGGCAGACATACTTTTATATCTCTATGATCGTCCGTGCGTCTGTCTGGGCTGTAAAAGGGACGATAATACTAGTTTTGGGTACAATGAACAGAGTAAAACATAGAACAAATGTGACCAAAGCCTTTATTATAAAACCTGGGACGCTGAATTTTGCATATATTGTAGGGTATGTACAGGTCTATCTTCGGGTATAATATGGCGTTCGTATGTCCGTACCAGCAACACATTCCCTTGAAATATGTATATTTTGGGTTTTTGAGTTAATGTAACTCAATTATTGACCCCATAAGAGGGTTAAATATACTTATGAGTATATATATATTGACTAGAAACGTTTGCCTACAAGACCAAGGCACTTTGAAGTCTGACTGACCGTCTGTGCGTCTGCCCTAGCCCCAAAATGGACGATAGAGCTAGTTTGGGTGAATTGAACAGAATTGTATAAATTTATGCAGGTGATGTAGGCGTTTAGTATAACACATAGGAAGACCATGTTGTACAGGGGGTCAAGACACGTTTTATGGCCAAATATGGTATTTCTCCATATAAGGGCATGAGACATCTCACGAGTTCAGAAAAACTGGTCTGAGTGTCCCTGGGTAAATTTACCCAACTTTGGCACTATTAACATATTTGCCCATATTTGGACATATATCAATAGTGTACACTTAAAACAACATAAACATCGTACCTACTGGGTCTACTGGGTCTACTGGACCTACTGGGTCTACTGGGTCTACTGTACCTACTGGGTCTACTGTACCTACTGGGTCTACTGGGTCTACTGTACCTACTGGGTCTACTAATTAGCGCTCAAGTACTCAATGAAATCCGATTTCTCAAAACAATTACATTGTGTGCGCCGCGCCGCAATGGGTTACTCCTATCACGCATACTCTCATAACTCACTCAAATCTGCTCCGATTCTCAAAATGTCAACGGTTCTGAGTTTGCCTTACTCACCTCTTCCCATACATACCACAGAGTAATGCTGTCAGAGTTATGGTTAACCCAGGAGTAAAGGTGGCAGAGCTAGAGTTAAGGGTTAGGGTTAAGGTTATGGTTGCAGGGTTACGGTTAGGGTACAAGGTTAAGGTTAAGGTTGCAGGGTTATGGTTAGGGTACAGGGTTATGGTTAAGGTTGCAGGGTTATCCCCGGGGTTAATCCCCGGAGTATAGATAGAAGACGTAAAGGTACACACTGTTCAGGTTATGTCTCCAGTCACAGAGTAAAGGTAATATAAGGAGCAAGGGATAACTCTTCTGCGGCTTGTCCGAACAAAGGAATCTATTTTTAGTAACAACCTTTACTCCCAGTTAACCCACCATCCGCCAGTATTGCTTATATAGTAACTCTTTTATTTCTCATCAGATTGGACACAAATTTGCCATGACGGAAGAGCTCCCTTTATGTAGCATTTTCTATTCTTACATTTAATATCAATTACTTATAGTTCGGGAGCTGGATCTCTCCGAAGAGAGCTTCATTCAAAATTTCAACTGCGCAGCGCCGCCGAAATGGTATACTCACTAGTAGACCCACCAGTAAACCCACAAGTAGACCCACTGGGTCTACTGGGTCTACTGTACCTACTGGGTCTACTGGGTCTACTGGGCCTACTGTACCTACTGGGTCTACTGGGTCTACTGGGCCTACTGGGTCTACTGAGTCTACTGTACCTACTGGGTCTACTGTACCTACTGGGTCAACTGGGTCTACTGTACCTACTGGGTCTACTGGGTCTACTGTACCTACTGGGTCTACTGGGTCTACTGGGCATACTGTACCTACTGGGTCTACAGTACCTACTGGGTCTACTGGGTCTAGTGGGTCTAGTGGGTCTACTGGGCATACTGTGTCTACTGGGTCTACTGTACCTACTGGGTCTACTGGGTCTACTGTACCTACTGGGTCTACTGGGCCTACTGTGTCTACTGTACCTACTGGGTCTACTGGGTCTACTGTACCTACAGGGTCTACTGGGTCTACTGTACCTACTGGGTCTACTGGGTCTACTGTACCTACTTGGTCTACTGGGTCTACTGGGCCTACTGGGTCTACTGGGTCTACTGTACCTACTGGGTCTACTGTACCTACTGGGTCTACTGGGCCTACTGGGTCTACTGGGTCTACTGTACCTACTGGGTCTACTGTACCTACTGTACCTACTGGGTCTACTGTACCTACTGGGCCTACTGGGTCTACTGGATCTACTGGGCCTACTGGGTCTACTAGGTCTACTGAGTCTACTGTACCTACTGGGTCTACTGTACCTACTGGATCTACTGGGTCTACTGTACCTACTGGGTCTACTAATTAGCGCTCAAGTACTCATTGAAATCCGATTTCTCAAAATAATTACATTGTGTGCGCCGCGCTGCAATGGGTTACTCCTATCACGCATACACTCATAACTCACTCATATCTGCTCCGATTCTCAAAATGTCAACGGTTCTGAGTTTGCCTTACTCACCTCTTTCCATACATACCCCAGAGTAATGCTGTCAGAGTTATGGTTAACCCAGGAGTAAAGGTGGCAGAGCTAGAGTTAAGGGTTAGGGTTAAGGTTATGGTTGCAGGGTTACGGTTAGGGTACAGGGTTAATGTTAAGGTTGCAGGGTTACGGTTAGGGTACAGGGTTAAGGTTATGGTTGCAGGGTTACGGTTAGGGTACTGGGTTATGGTTAAGGTTGCAGGGTTATCCCCGGGGTTAATCCCCGGAGTATAGATAGAAGACTGTGCCACAGAGTAAAGGTACACACTGTTCAGGTTATGTCTCCAGTCACAGAGTAAAGGTAATATAAGGTGCAAGGGATAACTCTTCTGCGGCTTGTCCGAACAAAGGAATCTATTTTTAGTAACAACCTTTACTCCCAGTTAACCCACCATCCGCCAGTATGGCTTATATAGTAACTCTTTTATTTCTCATCAGATTGGCCATGCCGGAAGAGCTCCCTTTATGTAGCATTTTCTATTCTTACATTTAATATCAATTACTTATAGTTCGGGAGCTGGATCTCTCCGAAGAGAGCTTCATTCAAAATTTCAACTGCGCAGCGCCGCCGAAATGGTATACTCACTAGTAGACCCACCAGTAAACCCACAAGTAGACCCACCGGTAAACACACTAGTAGACCCACTACTAAACCCACTGGGTCTACTGGGTCTACTGTACCTACTGGGTCTACTGGGCCTACTGTGTCTACTGTACCTACTGGGTCTACTGGGTCTACTGTACCTACAGGGTCTACTGGGTCTACTGTACCTACTGGGTCTACTGGGTCTACTGTACCTACTGGGTCTACTGGGTCTACTGGGTCTACCGGGTCTATTGTACCTACTGGGTCTACTGGGTCTACTGTACCTACTGGGTCTACTGGGTCTACTTCACCTACTGGGTCTACTGTACCTACTGGGCCTACTGGGTCTACTGTACCTACTGGGTCTACTGGGTCTACTGTACCTACTGGGTCTACTGTACCTACTGGGTCTACTGGGTCTACTGTACCTACTGGGTCTACTGGGTCTACTGGGTCTACTGGGTCTACTGGGTCTACCGGGTCTACTGTACCTACTGGGTCTACTGGGTCTACTGTACCTACTGGGTCTACTGGGTCTACTTTACCTACTGGGTCTACTATACCTATTGGGCTTAGGGTTAGGGTTAGGGTTAGGGTTAGGGTTAGGGTTAGGGTTAGGGTTAGGGTTAGGGTTAGGGTTAGGGTTAGGGTTAGGGTTAGGGTTAGGGTTAGGGTTAGGGTATAGGCACTTTGGCGAGATGCAACTATGCAACTATGCAACTCTTTGATATGATTGGCTGCTATAAATAGATCATGATGTCATATAGTGTCATTCTATTTAATATGACACGTGGTATGTACCACGTGATGATAGAGTCTATTTATAAATCAAAGGAGAACTATACAAAGAGATATGTAAGTAAGTTTATGTATAATGATATGCTGAGGAAACAAACTATGAAGATAGACAATGTATATATCTCTGCAAACGCCTTGAAAAGCCAACCTCAAATCAAGTGTCAAATGAAAAAGTAGTGCTAAAATGGATCAGTTATTGCCCTTTGAAAATATTAAAAGAGTATTTTATAAACTTCCCTTTCCTCTATTTTGTAAAGAAGAGAATAGAATAAACAAATTGCTTAGAATTTGCTGTTGTGCAATATATGTGAATTTGGAGAAAATCCAATTTTTGTTTTATAAAAAAATCTGTAATAACTCAGGTTAACCAATTATGTTTAGAACCATACGTGACCCAAGGGTTAACCTTCCGAGGTTAACTCAGGTTAACCCACGATGTTTAGAGCCATATGTGACAAATTGGTTAACCCTTCCAGGTTAACCCACAACTATAGAGTCATACATGACACAAGGGTAAACCCACCGAGATTAACTCAGGTTAACCCACGATGTTTAGAGGCATATGTAACAACTTGGTTAACCCTCCTAGGTTAACCCACTACTATAGAGACATACATGACCCAAGGGTTAACCCACCGAGGTTAACTCAGGTTAACCCATGATTATTAGATCCATAGGTGACCTAAGGGTTAACCGGTTAGAGTCAACACAGGGTAACTCCGCATGTTTAGAGTTTTATCATCTAGAGATTTACCAAGGCTTATCCTGGAGTTAACTAATTTGTTAGCCCTGTAAACTTAATCTTAGCAAATTACCTTAACTCAAGGGTTATTTAAACCACCATAACCCCTGTGTTAACTCCAGGGTTAACCCTGCGATCATAAACTTAACCCTTTACCTTATTCATGTGTTAACTCTGCCACGTTAACTTCAGATATAACTCATGGGTTGACTCTGAAACCTTAACCTTAACCCTGTACCTTAACTCCGTGGTTAACTCTGTCATCTATTACCTCTGGGTTAAATCCCGGGTTAACCCTGCAACTAAAACATAAGCACGATACCTTTCCTCCGGGGTTAACTCGTTCACCTTAACAATTACTTACAGTTCGGGAGCTGAAGCTAGAGCTCTCCAAAGAGAGCTTTACTTCTATTTTCGTCATTATGCCCAAAAAATGGTCCGATTTAAAAACCAAACATTTCCACAGCTACCATTCCTGAGTAACATTAATTCTTATCTTTCTGTTCAATTCATTCTATTTGGGGAGCTGGAGCTACTTGAAGCTTTATTTAAAGATATGCAAAGCATCTACACAAGACCAGCATTATGTTTTAAATACCCAACACAGTAATTATTGAATGTTTACATACCTTGTTTCCAAACTCCTTGTATTAATAGAATATATTCCTATCCAATTTATAACACAAAACAATCACCATGGCTCTTTTCTTTACTGTAAAAATTCACAATGGCGCTGCAATGACTATTTCAAATTCAGCCAATCCAACTGGTACAAAAGCAATGACTATTTCAAATTCAGCCAATCCAATTGGTACAAAAACATCACGTGGTATTCTTTCACCTTTCGCCTTCAATCGCCTTCAGTATAGCGATATTAATAGATTCTATCATCACGTGGTGCATACAATGTGACATCTATAAATAGAAATATGGGTCCGGTCAACACGCCAACGTGGTCTTACTCTATGCATATATTTTGATGCATTGTGTTGCCTTGACAACTCAGACAATTTAGAATAAGTTGTACTTATATTAACATATAGCATTGGAGAGAGTCTAGGTTACTAGGCATTGAATATTTTGAGTGAGTATTAGCAAACAGTTCGGCTCCAGATCACTTACGGCATCCAGTTATGGTATATTTGAATGACTTTTAATGCATTGTGTTACGTGGACCACTTGTAACTTAATTGAAGATATGTTTATTTATATTAGCATATCGTATATTGAGGCTGCAGGCTACAAGAAACTGTTAAGTTTTAATAGGTGATGCATTGTGTTACATGGGCAGCTTGTATGTCAGCTAATTTAAGATCTGTTGTGCTGATATTAACATACCCTCTGGATGAGGGTCCAAGCTACACGAAAATGCATAGTTTTAGTAGATATAAGCAAACAATGAAGCTCCAGATTAAGTACCGCATATATTTAGGCAATATTTGAGTGACTGTTGATGCACTGTGTTACATGGGCGACTTGTAGCTCAGCTAATTGAACATGTGTTGTTCTTATATGAACGTGTCTTATATGGAAGGGTTCAGGCTACAGGAAAATGTATATTTGTAGTACGTAAAAGCAACCAGTGTGGCTCCAGACCAATTACACATTCCAGTTATGCAATATTTGTATTGATATATGATGCAGTGTGTTACTTTGGCGACTAGAAGGTCAGCTGATTGAAGATCTATTGGAATCGATTCAAAGAACTGAGAGAGTCAAACACAGAACCGTTTAAATTTCGAAAATCGGAGCAGATTTGAGCGAATATGGGCTTTGAAAGTTTTTACTATATGTACATATGCATGGGTTAACCCTCGTATGTTAACTTAGGGTTAACCCACTATGTTTAGAGCCATACGGGATGCAAGGGATAACCAGTAGACCCATTACCTAACCCATTAGTATACCCACTAGTAGACCCACTAGCTAACCCACCACCAGTAGACTCACTAGTAGACCCAATAGAAGACCCACCGGTAGACCCACTAGTAGACTCACCGGTAGACCCATGTATAGAATACGTTTTTTATCATGAACCCTTACCCATAAACCCTTTCCCCTTAGAACTCAGTTGAGGGTTAGACCCACCAGTAGAACGACGAGAAGACCCACCACCAGTTAACCCATTAGTAGATCCACTGGAAGACAAACTAGTAGACACACCAGTAGACACACTAGTAGACCCACTAGTAGACCTACTAGTAGACCGACCAGTAGACACACCAGTAGACACACCGGTAGACCCACTAGTAGACCCACTAGTAGACCCACCAGGAGACATACCAGTAGACACTCCAGTAGACACACTAGTTGACCCACTAGTAGACCCATCGGTATATCCACTAGTAGACCCACTAGTAGACCCACTAGTAGACACACCAGTAGACACACCAGTAGATACACTGTGTTAATAAATTTATACGATCAACATTCTATTGATAGATGGTTAGGGTTAGGTTTAGTCTAGTAGTGGGTCTACTGGTGTGTCTACTTGTGGGTCTACTAGTGGGTTTACTGGTGGGTCTACTAGTGGGTCTACCAATGGATCTAATGGTGTGTTTACCAGTGGGTCTTCTGGGTTAGAGGTTGGGGGAATGTACACGGTCAAAAAAGTTGACCATTCTATTTAAAGATGCCATGTAACCAGGTCACGTGGTGATGGATTTTGATGCATTGTGTTTCCTGGACCCGTTATAACTCAGTTGATTGAAAATCTGTTGTACTTATATAAACATATAGTATATGGTAGGGTCCAAGCTAGTAGTAAATGTATAATTTAAGTAAGTATAAGCAAACAGTTTGGGTCCAGATCACTTACGGCATACAGTTAGGCAATATTTGAGTGCGTTTTGATGCATTGTGTTACCTGGATCCGTTGTAACGCATTTAATTGGAGATCTGTTGTACTTATATTAATATATCCTGTAGAGGAGGGTCTATGCTACCCGAAAATGTATAGTTTTAGTAGGTATAAGCAAACAATGAAGCTCCAGATCAAGGACGGCATCTAGTTAGGTAGTATTTTTATGCATTGTGTTACGTGGGCGACGTGTAGGTCAGTTATTTGAAGCTGTTTTGTAGCAATATTAACGTTTGGTATATAGAAGAGTGCATGCTACAAGAACATGTATAGTTTGAGTAGGTATAAGCAAACAGTGTGGCTCCAGATGAATTACATAATCCAGTTAGGCAGTATTTGAGTGAGTTTTGATGCATTGTGTTACATGAGCAACTTGTATGTCAGCTAATTTAAGATCTATTAGAATGGATGGAAAGAACTGAGAGAGTCAAACACAGAACCGTTTAAATTTCGAAAATCGGAGCAGATTTGAGCTAGTTATGGACTTTGAAAGTTTTTACTATATGTACATATGCATGGGTTAACCTTCGTATGTTAACTCAGGGTTAACCCACTATGTGGGTAACGGGATGCAAAGGATAACCAGTAGACCCATTGCCTAACCCATTAGTATACCCACTAGTAGACCCACTAGCTAACCCACCACCAGTAGACTCACTAGTATACCCACTAGAAGACCCACCGGTAGACCCACTAGTAGACCCACTAGTAGACCCACTAATAGACTTATCGGTAGACCCACATATAGAATACCTATGTTATCATGAACCCTTACCCATAAACCCTTACTCCTTAGAACCCAGTTTAGGGTTAGACCCACAAGTAGAACAACGAGTAGACCCACTACCAGTAAACCCATTAGTAGATCCACTGGTAGACAAACTAGTAGACACACCAGTAGACACACCGTTAAACCCACTAGTAGACCCACTAGTAAACCCACTAGTAGACCGACCAGTAGACACACCAGTAGACACACCGGTAGACACACTAATAGACCCATTAGTAGACCCACTAGTTGGCCAACCAGTAGACACACCAGTAGAAACACCGGGAGACCCACTAGTAGACCCACCAGGAGACATACCAGTAGACACACCAGTAGACACACCAGTAGACACACTAGTTGACCAACTAGTAGACCCACCGGTATATCCACTAGTAGACCCACTAGTAGACCCACTCGTAGACACACCAGTAGACACATTGTGTTAAGAAACTTCTACGATCAACATTCTATTGATAGATGGTTAGGGTTAGAGTTAGTCTAGTAGTGGGTCTACTGGTGTGTCTACTGCCAAAAAAATTGTCCGATTTATTAACCAAACATTTCCACAGCTACCATTCCTGAGTAACTTTAATTCTTATCTTTCTGTTCAATTCATTCTATTTAGGGAGCTGGAGCTACTTGAAGCTTTATTTAAATATATGCAAAGCATCTGCACAAGACCAAAATTATGTTTGAAAAATACCCAACACAGCAATTATTGAAAGTTTACATACCTTGTTTCCAAACTCCTTGTATTAATAGAATATATTCCTATCCAATTTATAACACAAAACAATCACCATGGCTGTTTTCTTTAATGTAAAAGTTCACAATTGCGTTGCAATGACTATTTCAAATTCAGCCAATCCAATTGGTACAAAAACATCACGTGGTATTCTTTCACCTTTGGCCTTCAATCGCCTTCAGTATAGCGATATTAATAGATTCTATCATCACAAGTGTTTAACCTACTTTTTGGGCCAATCACAATGCTGGAAATTTTGAATTTCTCCACGATTAATTTCTTATAGTCAGACACTAATCGCTGACTTAGCGACTAAGTCGGCTGTCCCCAGCGCATGCGCGAGTACATCCTGTGACGTAGAGCTCGTCCCACCATGTAACAGCGCGAGCGTCAATTACACATACATGTAAATGTTCTGTGTAGATACCAAGGCTAAGAAATGAGGTGAACTGATGCAACTCAAACATTTACTGGCAGACATGTACAGAGATTAGAAAACAAGAAAAACCATTATTAAAAACACCAAAAAGAAGACCCTATATAACAAATTTAGCGTGTCAGACAAGTGTATGCTAAATGCTGGACAAATGTAATGTAGAATGCTCCATTTGGAGCTTTCCGAACTACCTTTGTCTGTAATAAGCAGCCACCTGTCTATAGAGATTGCATTGTTTTGCCGTTGAACGGCTACTGTACAACGATTGACTGTTAAACAAGTATCTATGGTCATTCCTGTCTTTTATCTCATTAGATGACACTGGTCCCTCGCCCCGGCCCTGAAATTATAAAATATGATAATATTAACTGTAGGTTAATAACCTTTTCCTCCATAGCTTGTAGTATTGAAGACAGGTGGTTGCTTAAAACAGACTGAAATTAAAGCAGAATACTCCTTTAAGAGCATTCTGCTTTAATAATTTCTGACTGCTTTAAGCTACCGTCAGCTAGGATATAGGAATATTTCTTATGATGCATATATTCTAGCGTTTAACTGAATTTTAGTTCAAAGCATTTTATTGCATTAAATGTTTTTGCTTTCTTTTAAGAGCATAGCGCTTGAAACGTCGAGAGTGACTCAATGAAATATCTTACCTAATTCGGGCTTGAACAACGTTTGGGTCTGCACATTTAACAGTTGTGTTAGACTGCTATCTTGAAATGTATCGTCCATAATCCAAAACATCTATGGTCTCAAAGGTCGAACGTCGGCTACCTTTCTGACATCTTTCTCAACACACGGTTTATGCTGTTGTCCCTGGTAACGCACGAGACCAATTCCAGCTTCACTCTGCCCACTTTACATCCTGTCCAAAAACTAGGCTAAACACTATATCAGTGTCTATTAAGTGCGAATTTAATGACTTTAAATGCCTTGCTCGCTCGCTAACGCTCGCTGCGCTTCGGCATTTAAAATCATTAAATCCACACTTAATAGACACTAACTAATACCTGGTGCATACAATGTGACCTCTATAAATAGAACTATGGGTTCGGTCAACACGCCAACGTGCTCTTACCCTATGCATACATTTTGATGCATTGTGTTACCTTGACAACGTGTAACTCAGAAAATTTAGAATCCATTATACTTATATTAACATATAGCATTGGAGAGAGTCCAGGTTACTAGGCATTGAATAATTTGAGTGAGTATAAGCAAACAGTTTAGCTCTAGATCACTTAAGGCATCCAGTTATGGTATATTTGAATGACTTTTAATGCATTGTGTTACGTGGACCACTTGTAACTTAATAGAAGATATGTTTATTTATATTAACATATCGTATATGGAAGGGCGCAGGCTACAAGAAACTGTTTAGTTTTAATAGGTGATGCATTGTGTTACATGGGCAACTTGTAGGACAGCTAATTTAAGATCTGTTGTGCTGATATTAAGATACCCTATAGAGGAGGGTCCAAGCAACACGAAAATGCATAGTTTTAGTAGGTATAAGCAAACAATGAAGCTCCAGATCAAGTACCGCATATATTTAGGCAATATTTGAGTGACTTTTGACGCACTGTGTTACATGGGCGACTTGTAGGTCAGCTAATTGAACATGTGTTGTTCTTATATGAACGTGTCTTATATGGAAGGGTTCAGGCTACAAGAAAATCTATATTTGTAGTACGTAAAAGCAACCATTGTGGCTCCAGATCAATTACACATTCCAGTTATTCAATATTTGTATTAATTTCCGATGCAATTATTTTTACTTTGGCGACTAGTAGGTCAGCTAATTTAAGATCTATTGGTATAGATGGAAAGAACTGAGTGAGTCAAACACAGAACCGTTTAATTTCGAAAATCGGAGCAGATTTTAGCGAGTTATGGGCTTTGAAGGTTTTTACTACATGTAAATATACATGGGTTAACCCTCGTATGTTAACTCAGGGTTAACCAACTATGTTTTAGAGCCATACGGGATGCAAGGGATAACCAGTAGATCCATTACCTAACCCATTAGTATACCCACTAGTAGACCCACTAGCTAACCCACCATCAGATAATAGTTTTTGGTTTTGGTGTCAAAAGATGCGGCATCAAAAGTTCTTTAGATCCTGTAAGTATCATTACCGAAAACTTCCATATAAGGAAGTTATCCCATTTTTAGGCTGAATTTTGATAGGATTTGATGGTCTAAGTGTTCCTGTCCGTATTTGGGCAATGAAAAACCTATCTCTTGACCGATTTCCATTATGAAGGCATCGGCATGTAGGGCACGTTAAGACCTTCAAAATGACATATCGTTTGATATTCTAGCTCTACGGGTTCTCATTGAAACTTCAAAAAACATGTTAAAAAACAGACACTTTTATAATTGCACCTGGTACATCAAACGTTCATAACGCGCTTATTAATTAATATTTCCATAATATTTTTTCATGTACTTGTAGAACTATTCAAGTTGTAAAAAATAAGTACTAACCACATGTCAACTCGGAGTTTTAATTAGGTTGCCAGTGTTGACACAGATACTCCTAAATGGTTCCGGATTGGGTCATTTTAAGGGGTTGGAACCTGATATCTCAGTCAATTTTCAATATTTTTTGAATATTTTTTCACCGAGGTGGATCTACTTACTAGCCCTTTAAAATGGCACTAAATGTATGTTCCCCGGTGAATGCGTTCGTCCGTCCGAGCGCGAAAACCATTTTGGCGCCAAATCGGTCCTTTGTTCTTTAGCGATTTCCGCCGTTTTGGGGGTCTTATTATTACATAATCCCTGCATATATTCTTTATATCTTTATACCAATATGAAGAACAGTTCTTGGGCATACTTTATGCATATGCATATTTATATTGGTCTGTCCGTTCTTGTGTATGTCTGTGCGAGGTCTTGAATTAGCTAAGTATCGCAAAAATTTCCGATTTTTCCGAATTTCACGAACTTTGACCGTCATTTCTGAACAGACCATGATATGTCTGCGCACTAAATGTATAATTAATATGTAGATCGAAGTATACTTATTCTATTGGTACTAAATGTTTTACCTAAAACCATCGATAAAGTTGGGTCTATGTTCGATCCTAGACACCCGCTAAAGAGTCCAAAATGCACATTCTGGGCCCTATTTAATAGAACCCTGGTCTCTAAATACGTTTATTTTTATTTAAAACCTACGTGTATGTATAAAGCAAGTTAGTCTCTACAAGCTGGTATTTTAATATACTGCGTACACTGCTGTTCGTTCGTCCGTACGCGCCGTTCCCTATGCCCCAATTGCTATATTTTATGAAAATCGGGCCGTTTTGGTCTCTTTTGAGTGTTATTTTTACATAAAATCTTTGAATATATTATTTGTTTTACATATGTATGTAGGTAATAAATATATAAACAAAATGACAGAGTTTGAATAGAGTATGGGACATTCGTCCGTCCGTACAGCTTAAAAAATGGCCAAATTCAGATATTCGGAAAGTAAAAAATGCAATTTCAAATGCCCGTCTAAGGCATAATTTATAGATATATAATATAATTTTACATTCAGTGCAACGGTCCTATCATATACTTTACAAAAATACCAGATGTTGCAATATTAACGTGTTTGTCCGACCGTACGCGCAGTAAATTCTCTAATTTGAATCTAAATTTTGTTATAAAAGGGGTAGTTTTTCGTGACTTTTGACTATGGCTGTATCCATAACAGCGTGGTATAGAATTATAAAATATACATGTGTATATAGTACAGGACATTTGCTAACCGTCCGCGCAGGGTTGAATGTCCGTCCGTTCATCTGTCCGTCTGTGCGGGCCGTAAAAGATAGGGTTATTACTCGATCGTTGTTTTCTTTAATGAAAATGACAATTTCAAATGCCCGTATAAGGCACAATTTCATAGATAGATAATATATTTTTACATTCATTGCAAAGGCCCTATGATATACTTCACCAAAACAAAATATGTTGCAGTATTAACGTGTTTGTCCGACCGTACGCGCAGTGAATTCTCTCCTCGGAATCTATATTTTGCTACAAAAATCGGGTCGTTTTCAGGACTTTAGACAAAGAATGTATCAATAACAGGGTGGTATAGAATTATAATATATACATGGGTATAAATAACAGGACATTTGCTAACCGTCCGCGTAGGTTTGAATGTCCGTTCGTTCATCTGTCTGTCTGTCCGGGTCGTACAAGAGAGGGTTATTACTCGACCGTTGGTTTTATTACCGAGAATTGCAATTTCAAATGCCCGTATAAGGCATAATTTCATAGATAGATAATATAATTTTACATCAGTGCAAAGACCCTATAATATACTTTACACAAATACCAGATGCTGCAATACTAACGCGTTCGCCCGACCGTACGCCCTGACAATTCTCTCATCTGAGGCTATATTTCGTGTTTTTGCAACCCGTTGACAGTCATGTGTCATGTTTCTTGAGCCCACTGTAGGTCTTAAGATACATATGCTTACTTGCATGCATACTTTCGACCTCAGAGTACAAGATCCAAAAGGTTTGACGTCTCTCTCATCGTCTGTGCGTCTGTGTGTGTCCCGAAAATAGAGGTTATTACTAGTTTTGGGTAAAATGAACGAGTATAACATAGAATAAACGTGACCTAAGCCTTTATTATTAAACTTAGGAAGCTGAATTTTGAAAATATTGTAGGAGATGTACATGGTATGTTGTAGAGGAGGTCAAAACATATTTTATGATATAATATAGTGGTCTTATGTCCGTCTGTCCGTCCGTAGGACACAAACAATGTTGTTGTTTTTATTTTATATTCTAATACATGTATCTTATTGATTGAGCCAGTAAGAGGGTAAAGGATACTTTTTGGCACATATATGTATATTAGAACCATAAGGCTACATGGCAGACATACTTTTATATCTCTATGATCGTCCGTGCGTCTGTCTGGGCTGTAAAAGGGACGATAATACTAGTTTTGGGTACAATGAACAGAGTAAAACATAGAACAAATGTGACCAAAGCCTTTATTATAAAACCTGGGACGCTGAATTTTGCATATATTGTAGGGTATGTACAGGTCTATCTTCGGGTATAATATGGCGTTCGTATGTCCGTACCAGCAACACATTCCCTTGAAATATGTATATTTTGGGTTTTTGAGTTAATGTAACTCAATTATTGACCCCATAAGAGGGTTAAATATACTTATGAGTATATATATATTGACTAGAAACGTTTGCCTACAAGACCAAGGCACTTTGAAGTCTGACTGACCGTCTGTGCGTCTGCCCTAGCCCCAAAATGGACGATAGAGCTAGTTTGGGTGAATTGAACAGAATTGTATAAATTTATGCAGGTGATGTAGGCGTTTAGTATAACACATAGGAAGACCATGTTGTACAGGGGGTCAAGACACGTTTTATGGCCAAATATGGTATTTCTCCATATAAGGGCATGAGACATCTCACGAGTTCAGAAAAACTGGTCTGAGTGTCCCTGGGTAAATTTACCCAACTTTGGCACTATTAACATATTTGCCCATATTTGGACATATATCAATAGTGTACACTTAAAACAACATAAACATCGTACCTACTGGGTCTACTGGGTCTACTGGACCTACTGGGTCTACTGGGTCTACTGTACCTACTGGGTCTACTGTACCTACTGGGTCTACTGGGTCTACTGTACCTACTGGGTCTACTAATTAGCGCTCAAGTACTCAATGAAATCCGATTTCTCAAAACAATTACATTGTGTGCGCCGCGCCGCAATGGGTTACTCCTATCACGCATACTCTCATAACTCACTCAAATCTGCTCCGATTCTCAAAATGTCAACGGTTCTGAGTTTGCCTTACTCACCTCTTCCCATACATACCACAGAGTAATGCTGTCAGAGTTATGGTTAACCCAGGAGTAAAGGTGGCAGAGCTAGAGTTAAGGGTTAGGGTTAAGGTTATGGTTGCAGGGTTACGGTTAGGGTACAAGGTTAAGGTTAAGGTTGCAGGGTTATGGTTAGGGTACAGGGTTATGGTTAAGGTTGCAGGGTTATCCCCGGGGTTAATCCCCGGAGTATAGATAGAAGACGTAAAGGTACACACTGTTCAGGTTATGTCTCCAGTCACAGAGTAAAGGTAATATAAGGAGCAAGGGATAACTCTTCTGCGGCTTGTCCGAACAAAGGAATCTATTTTTAGTAACAACCTTTACTCCCAGTTAACCCACCATCCGCCAGTATTGCTTATATAGTAACTCTTTTATTTCTCATCAGATTGGACACAAATTTGCCATGACGGAAGAGCTCCCTTTATGTAGCATTTTCTATTCTTACATTTAATATCAATTACTTATAGTTCGGGAGCTGGATCTCTCCGAAGAGAGCTTCATTCAAAATTTCAACTGCGCAGCGCCGCCGAAATGGTATACTCACTAGTAGACCCACCAGTAAACCCACAAGTAGACCCACTGGGTCTACTGGGTCTACTGTACCTACTGGGTCTACTGGGTCTACTGGGCCTACTGTACCTACTGGGTCTACTGGGTCTACTGGGCCTACTGGGTCTACTGAGTCTACTGTACCTACTGGGTCTACTGTACCTACTGGGTCAACTGGGTCTACTGTACCTACTGGGTCTACTGGGTCTACTGTACCTACTGGGTCTACTGGGTCTACTGGGCATACTGTACCTACTGGGTCTACAGTACCTACTGGGTCTACTGGGTCTAGTGGGTCTAGTGGGTCTACTGGGCATACTGTGTCTACTGGGTCTACTGTACCTACTGGGTCTACTGGGTCTACTGTACCTACTGGGTCTACTGGGCCTACTGTGTCTACTGTACCTACTGGGTCTACTGGGTCTACTGTACCTACAGGGTCTACTGGGTCTACTGTACCTACTGGGTCTACTGGGTCTACTGTACCTACTTGGTCTACTGGGTCTACTGGGCCTACTGGGTCTACTGGGTCTACTGTACCTACTGGGTCTACTGTACCTACTGGGTCTACTGGGCCTACTGGGTCTACTGGGTCTACTGTACCTACTGGGTCTACTGTACCTACTGTACCTACTGGGTCTACTGTACCTACTGGGCCTACTGGGTCTACTGGATCTACTGGGCCTACTGGGTCTACTAGGTCTACTGAGTCTACTGTACCTACTGGGTCTACTGTACCTACTGGATCTACTGGGTCTACTGTACCTACTGGGTCTACTAATTAGCGCTCAAGTACTCATTGAAATCCGATTTCTCAAAATAATTACATTGTGTGCGCCGCGCTGCAATGGGTTACTCCTATCACGCATACACTCATAACTCACTCATATCTGCTCCGATTCTCAAAATGTCAACGGTTCTGAGTTTGCCTTACTCACCTCTTTCCATACATACCCCAGAGTAATGCTGTCAGAGTTATGGTTAACCCAGGAGTAAAGGTGGCAGAGCTAGAGTTAAGGGTTAGGGTTAAGGTTATGGTTGCAGGGTTACGGTTAGGGTACAGGGTTAATGTTAAGGTTGCAGGGTTACGGTTAGGGTACAGGGTTAAGGTTATGGTTGCAGGGTTACGGTTAGGGTACTGGGTTATGGTTAAGGTTGCAGGGTTATCCCCGGGGTTAATCCCCGGAGTATAGATAGAAGACTGTGCCACAGAGTAAAGGTACACACTGTTCAGGTTATGTCTCCAGTCACAGAGTAAAGGTAATATAAGGTGCAAGGGATAACTCTTCTGCGGCTTGTCCGAACAAAGGAATCTATTTTTAGTAACAACCTTTACTCCCAGTTAACCCACCATCCGCCAGTATGGCTTATATAGTAACTCTTTTATTTCTCATCAGATTGGCCATGCCGGAAGAGCTCCCTTTATGTAGCATTTTCTATTCTTACATTTAATATCAATTACTTATAGTTCGGGAGCTGGATCTCTCCGAAGAGAGCTTCATTCAAAATTTCAACTGCGCAGCGCCGCCGAAATGGTATACTCACTAGTAGACCCACCAGTAAACCCACAAGTAGACCCACCGGTAAACACACTAGTAGACCCACTACTAAACCCACTGGGTCTACTGGGTCTACTGTACCTACTGGGTCTACTGGGCCTACTGTGTCTACTGTACCTACTGGGTCTACTGGGTCTACTGTACCTACAGGGTCTACTGGGTCTACTGTACCTACTGGGTCTACTGGGTCTACTGTACCTACTGGGTCTACTGGGTCTACTGGGTCTACCGGGTCTATTGTACCTACTGGGTCTACTGGGTCTACTGTACCTACTGGGTCTACTGGGTCTACTTCACCTACTGGGTCTACTGTACCTACTGGGCCTACTGGGTCTACTGTACCTACTGGGTCTACTGGGTCTACTGTACCTACTGGGTCTACTGTACCTACTGGGTCTACTGGGTCTACTGTACCTACTGGGTCTACTGGGTCTACTGGGTCTACTGGGTCTACTGGGTCTACCGGGTCTACTGTACCTACTGGGTCTACTGGGTCTACTGTACCTACTGGGTCTACTGGGTCTACTTTACCTACTGGGTCTACTATACCTATTGGGCTTAGGGTTAGGGTTAGGGTTAGGGTTAGGGTTAGGGTTAGGGTTAGGGTTAGGGTTAGGGTTAGGGTTAGGGTTAGGGTTAGGGTTAGGGTTAGGGTTAGGGTTAGGGTATAGGCACTTTGGCGAGATGCAACTATGCAACTATGCAACTCTTTGATATGATTGGCTGCTATAAATAGATCATGATGTCATATAGTGTCATTCTATTTAATATGACACGTGGTATGTACCACGTGATGATAGAGTCTATTTATAAATCAAAGGAGAACTATACAAAGAGATATGTAAGTAAGTTTATGTATAATGATATGCTGAGGAAACAAACTATGAAGATAGACAATGTATATATCTCTGCAAACGCCTTGAAAAGCCAACCTCAAATCAAGTGTCAAATGAAAAAGTAGTGCTAAAATGGATCAGTTATTGCCCTTTGAAAATATTAAAAGAGTATTTTATAAACTTCCCTTTCCTCTATTTTGTAAAGAAGAGAATAGAATAAACAAATTGCTTAGAATTTGCTGTTGTGCAATATATGTGAATTTGGAGAAAATCCAATTTTTGTTTTATAAAAAAATCTGTAATAACTCAGGTTAACCAATTATGTTTAGAACCATACGTGACCCAAGGGTTAACCTTCCGAGGTTAACTCAGGTTAACCCACGATGTTTAGAGCCATATGTGACAAATTGGTTAACCCTTCCAGGTTAACCCACAACTATAGAGTCATACATGACACAAGGGTAAACCCACCGAGATTAACTCAGGTTAACCCACGATGTTTAGAGGCATATGTAACAACTTGGTTAACCCTCCTAGGTTAACCCACTACTATAGAGACATACATGACCCAAGGGTTAACCCACCGAGGTTAACTCAGGTTAACCCATGATTATTAGATCCATAGGTGACCTAAGGGTTAACCGGTTAGAGTCAACACAGGGTAACTCCGCATGTTTAGAGTTTTATCATCTAGAGATTTACCAAGGCTTATCCTGGAGTTAACTAATTTGTTAGCCCTGTAAACTTAATCTTAGCAAATTACCTTAACTCAAGGGTTATTTAAACCACCATAACCCCTGTGTTAACTCCAGGGTTAACCCTGCGATCATAAACTTAACCCTTTACCTTATTCATGTGTTAACTCTGCCACGTTAACTTCAGATATAACTCATGGGTTGACTCTGAAACCTTAACCTTAACCCTGTACCTTAACTCCGTGGTTAACTCTGTCATCTATTACCTCTGGGTTAAATCCCGGGTTAACCCTGCAACTAAAACATAAGCACGATACCTTTCCTCCGGGGTTAACTCGTTCACCTTAACAATTACTTACAGTTCGGGAGCTGAAGCTAGAGCTCTCCAAAGAGAGCTTTACTTCTATTTTCGTCATTATGCCCAAAAAATGGTCCGATTTAAAAACCAAACATTTCCACAGCTACCATTCCTGAGTAACATTAATTCTTATCTTTCTGTTCAATTCATTCTATTTGGGGAGCTGGAGCTACTTGAAGCTTTATTTAAAGATATGCAAAGCATCTACACAAGACCAGCATTATGTTTTAAATACCCAACACAGTAATTATTGAATGTTTACATACCTTGTTTCCAAACTCCTTGTATTAATAGAATATATTCCTATCCAATTTATAACACAAAACAATCACCATGGCTCTTTTCTTTACTGTAAAAATTCACAATGGCGCTGCAATGACTATTTCAAATTCAGCCAATCCAACTGGTACAAAAGCAATGACTATTTCAAATTCAGCCAATCCAATTGGTACAAAAACATCACGTGGTATTCTTTCACCTTTCGCCTTCAATCGCCTTCAGTATAGCGATATTAATAGATTCTATCATCACGTGGTGCATACAATGTGACATCTATAAATAGAAATATGGGTCCGGTCAACACGCCAACGTGGTCTTACTCTATGCATATATTTTGATGCATTGTGTTGCCTTGACAACTCAGACAATTTAGAATAAGTTGTACTTATATTAACATATAGCATTGGAGAGAGTCTAGGTTACTAGGCATTGAATATTTTGAGTGAGTATTAGCAAACAGTTCGGCTCCAGATCACTTACGGCATCCAGTTATGGTATATTTGAATGACTTTTAATGCATTGTGTTACGTGGACCACTTGTAACTTAATTGAAGATATGTTTATTTATATTAGCATATCGTATATTGAGGCTGCAGGCTACAAGAAACTGTTAAGTTTTAATAGGTGATGCATTGTGTTACATGGGCAGCTTGTATGTCAGCTAATTTAAGATCTGTTGTGCTGATATTAACATACCCTCTGGATGAGGGTCCAAGCTACACGAAAATGCATAGTTTTAGTAGATATAAGCAAACAATGAAGCTCCAGATTAAGTACCGCATATATTTAGGCAATATTTGAGTGACTGTTGATGCACTGTGTTACATGGGCGACTTGTAGCTCAGCTAATTGAACATGTGTTGTTCTTATATGAACGTGTCTTATATGGAAGGGTTCAGGCTACAGGAAAATGTATATTTGTAGTACGTAAAAGCAACCAGTGTGGCTCCAGACCAATTACACATTCCAGTTATGCAATATTTGTATTGATATATGATGCAGTGTGTTACTTTGGCGACTAGAAGGTCAGCTGATTGAAGATCTATTGGAATCGATTCAAAGAACTGAGAGAGTCAAACACAGAACCGTTTAAATTTCGAAAATCGGAGCAGATTTGAGCGAATATGGGCTTTGAAAGTTTTTACTATATGTACATATGCATGGGTTAACCCTCGTATGTTAACTTAGGGTTAACCCACTATGTTTAGAGCCATACGGGATGCAAGGGATAACCAGTAGACCCATTACCTAACCCATTAGTATACCCACTAGTAGACCCACTAGCTAACCCACCACCAGTAGACTCACTAGTAGACCCAATAGAAGACCCACCGGTAGACCCACTAGTAGACTCACCGGTAGACCCATGTATAGAATACGTTTTTTATCATGAACCCTTACCCATAAACCCTTTCCCCTTAGAACTCAGTTGAGGGTTAGACCCACCAGTAGAACGACGAGAAGACCCACCACCAGTTAACCCATTAGTAGATCCACTGGAAGACAAACTAGTAGACACACCAGTAGACACACTAGTAGACCCACTAGTAGACCTACTAGTAGACCGACCAGTAGACACACCAGTAGACACACCGGTAGACCCACTAGTAGACCCACTAGTAGACCCACCAGGAGACATACCAGTAGACACTCCAGTAGACACACTAGTTGACCCACTAGTAGACCCATCGGTATATCCACTAGTAGACCCACTAGTAGACCCACTAGTAGACACACCAGTAGACACACCAGTAGATACACTGTGTTAATAAATTTATACGATCAACATTCTATTGATAGATGGTTAGGGTTAGGTTTAGTCTAGTAGTGGGTCTACTGGTGTGTCTACTTGTGGGTCTACTAGTGGGTTTACTGGTGGGTCTACTAGTGGGTCTACCAATGGATCTAATGGTGTGTTTACCAGTGGGTCTTCTGGGTTAGAGGTTGGGGGAATGTACACGGTCAAAAAAGTTGACCATTCTATTTAAAGATGCCATGTAACCAGGTCACGTGGTGATGGATTTTGATGCATTGTGTTTCCTGGACCCGTTATAACTCAGTTGATTGAAAATCTGTTGTACTTATATAAACATATAGTATATGGTAGGGTCCAAGCTAGTAGTAAATGTATAATTTAAGTAAGTATAAGCAAACAGTTTGGGTCCAGATCACTTACGGCATACAGTTAGGCAATATTTGAGTGCGTTTTGATGCATTGTGTTACCTGGATCCGTTGTAACGCATTTAATTGGAGATCTGTTGTACTTATATTAATATATCCTGTAGAGGAGGGTCTATGCTACCCGAAAATGTATAGTTTTAGTAGGTATAAGCAAACAATGAAGCTCCAGATCAAGGACGGCATCTAGTTAGGTAGTATTTTTATGCATTGTGTTACGTGGGCGACGTGTAGGTCAGTTATTTGAAGCTGTTTTGTAGCAATATTAACGTTTGGTATATAGAAGAGTGCATGCTACAAGAACATGTATAGTTTGAGTAGGTATAAGCAAACAGTGTGGCTCCAGATGAATTACATAATCCAGTTAGGCAGTATTTGAGTGAGTTTTGATGCATTGTGTTACATGAGCAACTTGTATGTCAGCTAATTTAAGATCTATTAGAATGGATGGAAAGAACTGAGAGAGTCAAACACAGAACCGTTTAAATTTCGAAAATCGGAGCAGATTTGAGCTAGTTATGGACTTTGAAAGTTTTTACTATATGTACATATGCATGGGTTAACCTTCGTATGTTAACTCAGGGTTAACCCACTATGTGGGTAACGGGATGCAAAGGATAACCAGTAGACCCATTGCCTAACCCATTAGTATACCCACTAGTAGACCCACTAGCTAACCCACCACCAGTAGACTCACTAGTATACCCACTAGAAGACCCACCGGTAGACCCACTAGTAGACCCACTAGTAGACCCACTAATAGACTTATCGGTAGACCCACATATAGAATACCTATGTTATCATGAACCCTTACCCATAAACCCTTACTCCTTAGAACCCAGTTTAGGGTTAGACCCACAAGTAGAACAACGAGTAGACCCACTACCAGTAAACCCATTAGTAGATCCACTGGTAGACAAACTAGTAGACACACCAGTAGACACACCGTTAAACCCACTAGTAGACCCACTAGTAAACCCACTAGTAGACCGACCAGTAGACACACCAGTAGACACACCGGTAGACACACTAATAGACCCATTAGTAGACCCACTAGTTGGCCAACCAGTAGACACACCAGTAGAAACACCGGGAGACCCACTAGTAGACCCACCAGGAGACATACCAGTAGACACACCAGTAGACACACCAGTAGACACACTAGTTGACCAACTAGTAGACCCACCGGTATATCCACTAGTAGACCCACTAGTAGACCCACTCGTAGACACACCAGTAGACACATTGTGTTAAGAAACTTCTACGATCAACATTCTATTGATAGATGGTTAGGGTTAGAGTTAGTCTAGTAGTGGGTCTACTGGTGTGTCTACTGCCAAAAAAATTGTCCGATTTATTAACCAAACATTTCCACAGCTACCATTCCTGAGTAACTTTAATTCTTATCTTTCTGTTCAATTCATTCTATTTAGGGAGCTGGAGCTACTTGAAGCTTTATTTAAATATATGCAAAGCATCTGCACAAGACCAAAATTATGTTTGAAAAATACCCAACACAGCAATTATTGAAAGTTTACATACCTTGTTTCCAAACTCCTTGTATTAATAGAATATATTCCTATCCAATTTATAACACAAAACAATCACCATGGCTGTTTTCTTTAATGTAAAAGTTCACAATTGCGTTGCAATGACTATTTCAAATTCAGCCAATCCAATTGGTACAAAAACATCACGTGGTATTCTTTCACCTTTGGCCTTCAATCGCCTTCAGTATAGCGATATTAATAGATTCTATCATCACAAGTGTTTAACCTACTTTTTGGGCCAATCACAATGCTGGAAATTTTGAATTTCTCCACGATTAATTTCTTATAGTCAGACACTAATCGCTGACTTAGCGACTAAGTCGGCTGTCCCCAGCGCATGCGCGAGTACATCCTGTGACGTAGAGCTCGTCCCACCATGTAACAGCGCGAGCGTCAATTACACATACATGTAAATGTTCTGTGTAGATACCAAGGCTAAGAAATGAGGTGAACTGATGCAACTCAAACATTTACTGGCAGACATGTACAGAGATTAGAAAACAAGAAAAACCATTATTAAAAACACCAAAAAGAAGACCCTATATAACAAATTTAGCGTGTCAGACAAGTGTATGCTAAATGCTGGACAAATGTAATGTAGAATGCTCCATTTGGAGCTTTCCGAACTACCTTTGTCTGTAATAAGCAGCCACCTGTCTATAGAGATTGCATTGTTTTGCCGTTGAACGGCTACTGTACAACGATTGACTGTTAAACAAGTATCTATGGTCATTCCTGTCTTTTATCTCATTAGATGACACTGGTCCCTCGCCCCGGCCCTGAAATTATAAAATATGATAATATTAACTGTAGGTTAATAACCTTTTCCTCCATAGCTTGTAGTATTGAAGACAGGTGGTTGCTTAAAACAGACTGAAATTAAAGCAGAATACTCCTTTAAGAGCATTCTGCTTTAATAATTTCTGACTGCTTTAAGCTACCGTCAGCTAGGATATAGGAATATTTCTTATGATGCATATATTCTAGCGTTTAACTGAATTTTAGTTCAAAGCATTTTATTG